>JAJPUD010019877.1:515-10814 GCA_023553655.1 Myrmecobius fasciatus
AATGCAAAATCGATGGTTTTGATTATTATTATTATTTTTCTTCTCTCTCTTTCTTTCTTTCTTTCTTTCTTTCTTTCTTTCTTTCTTTCTTTCTTTCTTTCTTTCTTTCTTTCTTTCTTTCTTTCTTTCTTTCTTTCTTTCTTTCTTTCTTTCTTAACAAACAAAACCAATGCAGGCAAGATTAGAAGGGAAGCAATAAACTGGGGGAAAGTTTTACATCCAAATATAAAGGCCTCATTTCTAAAATACATAGAGAAGTGACTCAAATTTATAAGAATATAAGCAATGGTCAAAGGATATGAACAAATAATTTTCAGATGAGGAAATTAAAACCATTTCTAATCATACAAAAAAAATGCTCTAAATCACTTCTGGTCAGAGAAATGCAAATTAAGACAACTCTGAAGTACCACTACATACCTCTCAGATTGACTAAGATGACAGGAAAAGATAATAATGAATGTTGGAGGGGATGTGAGAAAACTGGAACACTTCCATAAATTATCAATAGTTACTTGAAAAAATATCCAAAAGCACTAGTACAGTGGTATTTTAGTATTCACCATTAATTAATTCCAAAAGGCATAATGAGTGGCAAAAATAAGTACTGAATAAATTTTTCCCATAAGGAATACATTCCAGTTTACAGTTTAACCATGTCTCTCAATCCAATTTCTTCATGGGGAAGTGAGGCATCCAGCTGCAAACAAGCTAGCCCAGCCAAGTTCCTCCCTTCTTGACCCAACACAATTTATGAGAAACCTCAACCTTTTTTATACTCACTCCCACCCCAAAAGCTGTCCAGGCTTCCTTGGGAGGTAGGAGTGCGGCCTACTGAATGTGAAGGCAGAAGCCATGGGAGACTGAAGGCTGCCCAAAGTCCTGGATCCTCCACTGCCATTACCACCATTCCTGCTGAGCATACTATCCACTCCATGTTCCTTCTAATATTACTGTTTTGGTGCACACAACCTCAGTATCATAAACTCCAAACTGATAGTTCTGAGCACTGAGGAGGAGCTGCCCAAAAGCCAAGGGAAATAAGTGGTAACAGGGATTTAGGCAATCTGCCTAGCCAACCTCACACCCTTAGTGCTCAACTGAGACAACAAGCAAGTGCAATGAAGACTGAGCAAGCATCAAGTGCTGAAGTAGTTTCTTCTAGTTGAAATGTGTCAAATACCATATTTGGTGAGTTTCAAAGTCGACAAGTACAGAAGCACTAATATAATCGAAAATATCAATTAAAAACAAACATGAAACATTATAAAACAGTTATTTAAAACTTGATATGTCAAAAACAAAGCCTGTTACCTTTCCCATTAAACTCAACAGTCTTTCAAATATTTATTTGTTGTAGACTTTACTCTTTTAGTTACTGAGGTTCACAAGTTCAGAATTATCCTTAAAGCCTCCTTCTCCCTCAGACTTCATTTTATATTCATATAATATTCATTTTATGTAAATAGGCAAATGATGTAAATTTTATTTCTATATTTTTCATAACTAAGTATCTATACCTCCCAGGATTGTTGTATAGCTTAAATGAGATAGTAATTGTAAAGTATTGTGCCTGGAATATAGTAAATGCAATATACGTGTCAGAGATTATTATTTTGCCCATTCATATGTACACCACTCTTAATTCAAGCCCTTTTGTCTATTTTGGAAATTATTACAATATCCTCCTAAATTAGATGTCCTACCATCAAAATCTCCACAATTCAGACTATCATTTACCCCGCTACCAAATAGATGTTCCTAAAGCTTCAGTAGCTTCCTACTGCTTCTAGAATAAACTATCGTCAATTGGATGATAGGTAGCACTGGCACTGGGCCTGGAATCTGGAAGGTCTAATTTCAAATCCAAACTCAGACACTAAATAACCAGTCTATTTGCCTCAGCTTCCTTAATTATAAAATAAATATGATATTGGCATCTACCTTCCAGGATTGTGAAAAGCAAATGAGATAACTATAAATTATTTAGTACCATAAGCAAGCATAGGTGCTTCACAAATGCTTGTTCTTTCTTTGTTTCTTATCGTTGATACTTAAAGCCCTTTAAAACCAGGCTCTAACCTGCTTTCCCAGATTTGCTGCAAATTATTTTTAATCAAGTCTACATTCCAACCAAATTATTCTACAGAGAATATAGACACTTTGAAGACATCTTTTTTGAGAAAATATTGGTTCCTGTTCAGAGACCATTCCCCAAGCTATGCACACTCTCCCCCATACCTCTATATTTTAGGATTAAGAGCTTTCCTTCTCTCCCCAGACCATCTGAAATTATTCTACTGTATTTTTATATTGCATATAGTTTGTATTTGCTCATTTGTTTACATGTTGTCAAACTCTTCAAGAGCAGGAACTAAACTATTTCATTTTCCCAGTATCTACAGTAGGCAGCTAGATTCAAATCTGGCCTCAGATAATGACTGTATGACCCTGGGCAAATCACTTAATCCCATCTGTCTTAGTTTCCTCCATCTATAAAATGAACTAAAGAAGACAATGGCAAACTACTCCATAATCCTGCCAAGGAAACCTGAAAATGGAATCATAAAGAGTTGGACACAACTAAAATAAACAACTAGAGTGCCTAACACCCAGAATGACTGTGAATTGTACTTTCTGAATTCAATTAAAGATGATAAAGCTGATGGGAGAACAGTGAAGTCTTCAAAAAAGACAAATAACATTTACAGAAAAGGAGATATGGGATATGGAAATAATTCACAAACACAACTTGGCAAAAACTGGGGCTTTGTGGTAGATTTTTGCATCTGTCAGGGGCAATTTTTTTTCTTACATTATTCTTTTTTTAAATCAACTTTATGCAATTATATACATGTACATTATGGTTCAAACTTTGGAAGATGAATTTGGGCACTAATGTAACCCAAAAGTTTTTTTTTTTTTAATGGAAAACCAGTTCTGAGAAACACAGTGTAATGGAACAAACTCTGAAATAAGAGTTCAGAATTAGGCCTACTCAGGTTTTCATTTTTATTAAATAACTCAACCCATTCCAAATAAGCCACTTTTAATTAAATATACTCATTTCTTCTTGATATTGTAGTAAACTATTGTTTTGAGCTTTGACTACAGGAATAGTTGTCTAAATCTTCACAAAGCCAATAGCAGAAAATGGCATATGCTGCAGTCTGACAATTGTTAAAGGTAGATGTCTGTGCAGAGGAAAAGTTTGGGTAACAATTTTGGCATGGCAGGATCCTCGTGATTATTGTGCTATCTCCTTTCTGAAAAGAAAATTTCCCCAACTGGTTAATCATGAGCCTTGCTATGCCTCTTGCCTGCAATCAAACAGAGCTAAAGGAGTTTTCACCCCATTAAGATATATGGCATTGTCATAACTATGTCCTTTTTTCTCTTATAGCAAATTTCTTTAATCAATAAGTTTTGAAAGTACAATACTAAATTCATTAAATAATAGATTGAGACTGGAACATCTTTGAGTTACTAACTGTAAGAGACAAGTATGAACAAATTACAAATTTTCCCATATTTGTGGTCAAATTATAATATAAGGAGGATATCCTCCTGAGGGGGAAATGATTAAATAAGAATAAGATAAAGATGTAAAATGTTTTCTAAATAAACAGAATAGTAAATTTTGAGAAAGCAACATAATTAGACTATTTTCCCTAAGAACTCTGTACATATGTATATGATTGGCTTCCAAATTTACCTGTCATGGAAACAGGCTTTGAGTATGTATGTCCTAGTAATAACTTCTCAAAAACTGGATTATGCATTTATTAAGGATTAACTGGATTTTATACACAAATTGTATTGATAATAGTAAAGAAAGTGAAATTGTCTAATAGATAATATTAAAAGACAGAAGAATTCATTTTACATTGGACCCTCGTGATTTTTAAGGATTCTTATATCAGACATAGGATTTAGGTAAGAATAGAAATAGCAATTGATATATCAACTAAAATTCTCTAAAATTTCAAGAAAATTCAAATACTAAATTATATTAAGTCAGAATTCTCTAGAACTCTAAATTTGGAATTAGAGAAACTGTGTCTTTTTCAGAGCTCTCCTGGGAAGAAAAGATATTCTGGAACCAGATATCTGGGATGTAAAACGTGCTGGTCAAATCAACATTGAAAACAGGTCAGTAGAATACATGTAAATAAATTTTCCTTCTCAAATTAATCCTGTTTGAGTCCTTTAAGTTGTTTGATCCATAAATGACAATAATCATACAATTATGGGAATTGTGAGAAAACCTTATTGCATTGTTTTAACATTATAACTTTCCATGGCTGGGAAACTGACATTTAGAAGTGCTGACTAGAAACTCAGAACTGAAGACTGATGCAAGTTTTCTTATAACTGTCAACCAATCATTGTTTCCAAGGACCCTAGCAGGTCCTTTTGACTACTCCCACAGCTACCAAATTTGTGGGAGTGGACTCCTCGATTATCTGAATAAAGTTCCTGCTCCTGAGTGGATGGCAGAACCCTTTGGGTTCATCAAGTATGGACCTAAAAGTAGCTGACACCTGGATGAAACAGCTGTTTCAAGATTCCGGTCAACAGCTGAGTACATTGTCCTAGTGTTTTCTCCTCTTCCCTTTTGTTGTGTTGCTAACTACCAAGGCCCCAATTTAAAACTGTGTTGGTATTTTCTCCCTCTACATTCTTGTTTCCTCTTTCCTTTATTTATGTATTTGTGGCTAGATGAAGAATCAAACTGTGTAGTGTAGCAACAGTGAGTAGTAAGGCACAACAGCATACTGAGGCGTAAAACAGTCACAGTAAGAAAATATTGTCTAGTGACAAAACGTTCATTCATTGCAGGAATTCATGTCCGGGCCTAGTGGTGCTTGTCCAAGCTTAAGGATAATCAGTTATATGATTTAGATGCAGCGGTGTTTGTCCAGAGGGGAAGAGCAAAGTATTGTTATACTAAGCTCAGCTTTCTAGCCACAAATACATAAATCAAGTTTCAGCTACACTAAAGCAAGTTCTCTGACTAGGGTACCACCCTGGCAGATATGTCTTACTCCCTCCTTGTTTGAAAACCATTTCCCCTACTTTGCACTTAAAGTTGTTTGGCTCCACACAGGTTAGAGACTGGGTCAGTTCAGCTGACAATATATTTGATTGCTTTTAACGTATTTTTATACATTAAAGAATCTGTTTTTCCTTGTATTCAGGGTCCAGGCCTAAAGAGACATCTGGTTCCAATTTATTGGGCAATTGCCATGTAATATTTAATAAATCAATTTGTTCAAATGATTTAATCTTTGTTTACTCATTCATTTCATCTTTTACACATTGCCAAAAAATTTTTTTAAGTTGACTATGTTTTCTCCAAGTTAAATAAGTTGCACTGAATCCTTTCTATCCACAAGATTAAATATAAAGTCCTTTGGCATTTAAAGTTTTTCATAACATGTCCCCTTTCTTATCTTTTCCATCTTTTAAGCATTATGCCCCTTCATTAATTCTATAAGATCCAGCTACATTGGCCTACTTAGTTTCCCACAGACAATACTAACTCTCATTTCCTTGATCCAGCACTGGTTGAGCTCATACCTGTAATACCATATTCCTACATCTCCACTTTCTAATTTTCCTGATTTCTTTCAAGACTTTCAGATTATGTGACCAACAAGATGAGAAACTAGATATTTTCTCTGATCCCCATAATCAATGATAAAGAAACATCAGTGATTTCTATGGCTTATGATACTCAGAGATAATAATAATAAAATAATAAATAAAAAGAATTAATAACTACTTTTAACTTTAACTCTAATAGCATCCTTTTTTCCACTATCCACTACACTACTACCAACAATGAATGGACTTGCAACAAAACTCAACTCCAACATTTCAGTCCCCTCTCACTTTTTCTAGTGACATGGAAATTCCAGCTCTGGGCTGTGAAAATTTGCCATATTCTTGGTGACTACTGCCACTCCAGCATTCTGTGCTGGAGATTTCTGCAGAATAGAGGAACAAAAGAAAAGGAAAATAACCAACTGCATTTGAATGAGAACTCTACCTTCCTTTCATCCAGGGTATCAAAGATCCAAACTTTTCTAAAAGACAGAATCAACCCTAGCTATGCCAGTGGCGTTAATTATTACTGGGCCAGAAAATGTTGCAGCCGACTTTTAAAAGCTCACCTTGTATGAGCCCTTTGATCTCAGAGGCGAGTTGAATGAGGCAGGGGAACTCATAGGATGTGAAAAGTGCTGCAGTTTATTATGCAACACAGCCTTGTTGATATACAGTTTTGTAAGCATGATCAGTGCATGAACAGTAGGCAATCCCTAATAACCATTCAGAGAAGTAGCTAGTGGGCATTGCATATGCATAGTATCTCTCCAGCTGACCCAGCCACATCAGCAACCCACTCACAAGCAAGAGGCCTTGTCAAGGCATTCCTGCTCAAGAGCAACTAGCTGTGACCCTCAGGCTCTACCCATTCCCATGCCATACACCAATGCTCCTTGCTCAACAAGGGCGTGTCTGCAACGTAGCAGAAAACTTATTGTGCACCACAGGTCAAGGTGGCCTCTGTACTCCCTCTCAGCAGGGTCCCATACCCTAGCAAGAAAAGTTCCAAAAAGAGGAAATGAAATAAGTCGCCAAGTGGATTGTGGAAGAGTTGGTGGGAAGATTGCTAAAATTAATGGAACCCAACTGGTTCTGGTTCTAGTTCTATCACCTCAAAAGTAACCTGGGTTTACTGTAGGTTGGTGAAAAGCATGGAAGAAAAGTAAGATTCTTTGAGACCCAGTCCTCAGAGAAACCACTATCAAAGGGAGGTAGTTGATCAATAGAGGAAAAAAAGAAAAAGAAATTACCAAAGATATGAAAATAAGTAAAAAAATTTAAAACCTTGCTCATAAGCAGATGAATCAACAGGGGAAACATTAACAGCAGATAGAAATATGGCCTCGAGGTACAGTAAACAAGTTTAAATATCTATGAATAAAACAAGAGAAATAAAATGAAACAAATTAAAACAAAACAAATTAAGGAAAATGACCCAACATTTGATGAGACAGAAAACACTATGAAATTAGAGAACATGAAACGAACATATTGTTTCTGAATGGTTTAAAAGAAAAATGAGAATTATGAGAGCAGAATTTATTATAGGTGCAGAGGAGGCCAGCTAGATACATGCACAATGGATAGAGCAATGGTTCTGAAGTCAAGAGGACCTGAGTTCAAATCCAGCCTCAGACACTTAACACTTAAGAGCTGTGTGATTCTGGGAAAGTCACTTAACCCCAATTGCCTCACCAAAAAATAAAAATAAAAAGTAAAATAATAATGGGTAGAACAGAAGACTCAAGTTGCATCTTCTGTAAGAGGGCTTTTCCGGCCCCTTCAGTTGTCTTACATGCTTTCTTTCCCTTTCAGATTATCTTCCACCTACTTTCTATATCTCTTCTATTTACATCACTGTAAAAATCACATGTCAATGTGTACAAAGTTCTTGGTAAATGTTAATACAACTATTAAAGAAAGGAAGAGTCCTAGACTTAGTGTCACAAAGACAAAGATTCAAATTCAACCTCAAAAACTAATGTCACAACATCTAAGTAACTCAAATCACTCTCTAAAAAAGTCATTATAAATTTCTTACATTAGTGCTGTTAATTCTCCATGTTGATGAAATGAAAGGTTCTTGACTTCTGATATTAGTGTTATGGCTTTTGTTTAAAAGAAACTCACTAAATCAAAAGCAAAGTTCTGTGGGGCTGTAATGGCTGAGACTTTTACAATTTAATTAAAAGCCCAATAGAAAATCTTTGCTCAAATTTCCAATGACTTTCAGATTGAGATTCAGCCTTAATCCTTTGGTAACTAAAGTTATAAGGACTTAGAAATAAATATCTAATGAAAAACATAAAGGCTTTTATGATCGAAATGTTCAACTCACAAAAGAAAGGGGAAAATAGATTTCAAGTTTTCCTTTAACCAAGAAAAGGGAGAAAATCTACGTATGTCAAAAATTTCACCTGTAAAATTTCTTTACTATTCTACAATACACAACAGTCAAGGCTTCAGTATTCCAACCTTAAGAAAACTATACAAGATTCTTCAACCAACAAAGCATAAACAAATCTTTTAAAGAAAAACCTTAAAAGAATGAAGTGAAGGAGCTGGAAAAAGAATAGGCTAAACAAAATAAATTCCATGGGCTGATAACTTCACAGGAAAAAAATCAATTTATTCAACGTCTGATTTGTTTGTTCGTTTTTTACAATAAAGGCATATCAAAAGCTTAAGTAGGGTCATTCTTTTACGTTATAATTTGAAAAGTTAGCAGTATGACCTAGAAATAGGCCAACCTAGTGCAAACCCTCCAGTAAAAGTAAAATAACAGGTAATTATCTAGTTTGATTATTCCTCATGAATAGATAACTATGCAACAGCAGAAAGTCAATGGAGTCACATACTTGTTTTTGAAATAATCAAAAGGTTATACCAGCCAATATTTGCACCCAATATTTAAAATAATTAAAGCCGTATGGTTTTGGTCTTTTGGGTAAGAGGGAAAGTAAGGAGACAAATGGTCATTAGCAAATGCAAAACACTAAGTCTTTTGTACAGATAATAGATTTATTTATTTTCCATAATAACAGCAGACTTGTGTGATTTCCTTAGGTATTCCAAAGCACAGGATAGAAGTTTCACTGTTTTTTTAAATCAGCAACCCCAAGCCCAAATACAGTGTCCTAAAGCACTTAATAAATGCTAGCTGAGTGATTCTTAACTTTAAGTAAATGTGTTTACTTAGTGTTTACCTAAAAGTCACTACAAAGAATGGAATAATTAGAACATGTTAGAAATCCATCTGATATCCTTTATTAACAAATAAACAAAAAGCAAATCACTAGATTTTCTGAAGAATATATTTTTCTCCTCACATAGACAAGTCATTGTTGGCAAGATACAGTGGCTGGTTTAAACCCATTACAATCACCTTAAACTTTATTTCTGAAGAGATTATGGTGTTCCATAATTCACTTACTCAGGGCAAACAAGCCAATTTAATCGAAGGTGCAAAGCACTCTGAGAGAGAAAATAAAGCTAGCAAATACCAGGCAAGTCAAACCACCAATACTTGGTCCCTATCTCTCCTCAAACTCTAATGCAAATAGTCTTAGACCCTAATCCTAAGAACTTTAAAAACAGCAGTGTTCCCCAAACCACCAGAATTACTTCCAGCGCCCCCCCCCACACACACACACACTTTCATCACTGAGGGGAAAAACTCATTGTGGAGAAGAGACCTACCTTTCACATCACCACCAATAACAACTGTTGAATACAGCCACCATAGGTGGATTAGCACAAGAGCCCTGGGAGTGACAGCACCTATAGACCATTGCTTCAAGCTCAGCCCTCACCCTCTTCACCTCCAGAAGTAATTCCTGCAGAAAAGGGTCCAGCCATCCTTACTAAATGCAACTCATACAGCAAGCAAGCCAATCTATTTGAAGCCTCAAGACACCCAAAGGGAGAGACAGAAGGGCAAGTCAAATTACTGCCACACCCTCAAAATCTAATGGAGACAGCCCAGGATCCTGATTCCCAGAGCCTAGGGAAGAGCAATGATACCAGTTCAGTGTCCAAACTCATTATACTGGAAGTAATCCCTAAGGAGAGGTAGCCTGACAACTTCTCCTCTGGGTTCTACAGATTACATCTATAGAAAACCCAGAAAATAAAAGTCTTGCCTCCAAAGTTCTTGACACTATCAAATGTTTTGACAATAGAAAATGATTTTTTTTTATCAGTGAAAATGGCATTAAAAAGGCATTATGTTGTGTTTATCCTCTAAAGGACCTTTCTGACTTGCAGGTGAAACCTTTCCTAGGTTGTCTTCCTCATTAGAATATAAGCTCCTTGGGAGCAAGACTGTGTAATTTTTCTTTTTATGTCTCTAGCTTATAGTCCAGTGCTTAACACATAAGGAGTATTTAAGAATGCTTCACCCATTCATTCATCAAAAAGAATATTGGTGGGCTTTTACAAAAGGTTACAACTTAAAATGATTGGGAAGACTGCAAAATGTCTCAAATG
Organism: Myrmecobius fasciatus; assembly: GCA_023553655.1. Lineage (NCBI taxonomy): Eukaryota > Metazoa > Chordata > Mammalia > Dasyuromorphia > Myrmecobiidae > Myrmecobius > Myrmecobius fasciatus. The sequence continues at coordinate 10,617 of JAJPUD010019877.1, forward strand.
CAATTCAGGTTACAGTTGAAAATGACAGTGGATGGGGGGGCGGAGCCAAGATGGCGAACTGCAGACAGCTTTCTCTGTGAACTCCTGGGACCTTCCCTCAAACCCAGACAAAGTAAGCCTTCGAACTGGTTTCTAAGTGAGAGAACCTCCAATTTGGACTACAATGCACTTCTATCAAAAATCTACCTTGAAAGAACT
>JAJPUD010019878.1:1390-18299 GCA_023553655.1 Myrmecobius fasciatus
TGAGGTTTTTATGCCCTAACACATGATCAATTTTCATATAAGTTCCATGAACCCCTGAGAAAAAAGTATACTCCCTTCTATCACCATTCAATTTCATCCAGAGATCTGTCATACCTAAGTTTTCTAACATTTTGTTTATCTCCCTAACTTCTTTCTTGTTTATTTTGTGGTTTCATTTATCTAATTCTGAGAGGACAAGGTTGAGATCCCCCACTAGTATAGTTGTACTGTCTATTTCTCCTTGCATCTCTGTTAATTTCTCCTCTAGGAATTTGGATGCTATACCACTTGGTGCATAGGTTTAGTATTGATACCGCTTCATTGTCTATGGTACCCTTTAGTAAAATATAGTTTCCTTCCTTATCTCTTTTAATTAGATCTATTTTTGCTTTTACTTGATCTGAGATAAGGATTGCTACCCCTGCTTTTTTTTGTTCACTTGAAGCATAAAAGATTCTGCTCCAGCCCTTTACTTCACTCTGTATGTATCTCTATGTTTTAGATGTGTTTCTTGTAAACAATATATTGTAGGATTCTGGCTTTTAATCCAGTCCGCTATCTGTTTCTGTTTTATGGGAGAGTTCATCCAGTTCACATTCACAGATAAAATGACTATATCTATATTTCCTGCTATTTTATTTACCCAAAGTTATATTTTTCTCTTCCCTTTCCCCTTACTCCCTTCCCCTCTCCCCAGTATTTTGTTTTTGATGACCACCTCCCTCTAACAGTCCTCCCCCCTTTAGAACCGTCCCTCTTTTTTACACCTTTCCCCTAATCCTTCTATTAATTTATCCCTTTCTTTTCCTCCTTTCCCTCCTACTTCCCTATACAGAGGGCTAAGTTTTACCCTGAAATCAAATGCATCACTCTTTTAGAGCCCAAGCTAATGAGAGTAAGAATACTCATCACCCTCCCTTCTTTCCCTCAATTATATTAGGTGTTCTATGTCTCTTCATGAGACTTTGCCTTATTTTACCTCCTTTTTATTTTTACTTTATTTTACCTCCTTCCCCTCCCCCCTTTTTTTTACAGTATGATATGCCTTCCACCTCTAATTTCTTTTTGATTATTATCAAAGTAAAATCAAATTTTACCCCCATTCTTTAAGGATACCCCTAGTAGAGATATAGTTCTTGAGAGTTCTTTCCTTTTTATCTTTTTATGCTTCTCTAGAGTTCTGTGTTTGTAGGTCAAGTTTTTTGTTCAGATCTGGTCTTTTCATTAGAAATAGGTGAAATTCTCCTGTATCATTGAATGACCATCTTCTTCCCTGGAAGATTATGCTCATTCTAGCTGGATAGCTCATTCTTGGCTGTAATCCAAGTTCTTTTGCCTTTCGGAATATCTGATTCCAGGCCCTTCGATCCTTCAATGTGGAAGGTGACAGATCCTGTGTAATTCTAATGACAGTTCCTCTGTATTTGAACTGTTTTTTTTCTAGCAGCTTTTAATATCTTTTCCTTGGTGCGATAGTCCTGAAATTTGGCCACGATATTCCTTGGGGTTTTAATTTTGGGGTCTCTTTCAGGTGGTAATCGGTGAATTCTTTCAATGCCAACTTTGCCTTCTGATTCTAAATCATCAGGGCAATTCTCTTTCATGATTTCCTGGAAGATAGCATCAAGGTTCTTTTTTTCATCGTGACTTTCAGGGAGTCCGATAATTCTTAGATTGTCTCTCCTGGATCTGTTTTCCAAGTCAGTCGTTTTTCCTAGGAGATATTTCATATTTTCTTCTATTTTTTCATTTTTTTTGTTTTTGTTTGACTGATTCTTGAAGTCTTATTCAGTCATTCATTTCAATTTGTTCAATTTAAATTTTTAAGGTATTATGTCTTTCAGCTATTTTTTTAGCTCCTTTTGTAACTGGCCAATTGAATTTTTTGGTTCATTGCATTCTTTTTCCATTTTGCCAATTTTATTTTTCAGTGAATTGTTGTCTTTTTCCAATTCACTATTTTTATTTTCTAGCGAGTTGGTGACTTTTTCCAATTCACCAATTTTGTTTTTTAGTGAATTGTTGTCTTTTACCAATTCACTATTTTTATTTTCTTGTGATTTGGTGACTTTCTAATTCACCAATTTTGTTTTTCAGTGAATTGTTGTCTTTTTCCAATTCACCAGACTTATTTTCCAGTTTTTCACATCTCTGTTGCAGGGCGATATTTCCTTCTTGCACTGCTCTCAATTTATTTCCCCAATCTTATTCCAGCTCTCTTTTGAGATTTTTTATGCACTCTTCCAGGTAAGCCTTCTGAAAGGGAGACCAGCTTAAGTCCACCTTTGTGGCTTTACCTGGGATTGTTTTCAGAATCTCAGGATTTGGGGACTTCTCTAGTTTCTCCCCATAAAAGCTGTCTATGGTGAGAGCTCTCTTCTTCTTGCTCATGATTTTCAGCAGAGGTATCAGTCACCAGCAGGGAATTCTGCAGCAGCAGCAGCAATTTCGATTTGCCCTGGGACAATTTGCCGAGTTGACTTCTGGTCTGGGGCTGATCTCTCTAGATTCACACTAGGACCACACTTTCAGCTGCTCTCAATCCACCCTTTATCAAAGGTAGACCTGCCAAAGATCCTGCCAGCAAGCAGAGCAAAGTGGCCCAAGCATCTCCCAGGGACTTCCTGGCAGCCTAAAATCTTCTGGTGCTTCCCAGCCCAGGATTTGCACTCCGGCCGCGCATTGGCGCCTGAGCGCTGGGAGCTGCTCAATTCCCTGCCCATCTAAAATTGACCTTCTCTGGAGTTCTTTCAAAGTAGATTGTTGATAGAAGTGCGTTGTAGTCCAAGTGTTTGGTGGCGCCCTCACTCCAGAACCAATTTGGAGGCTCAATTTGTCTGGGTCTGAGGGAAGGTCTCAGGAGCTCACAGAGGATTCTGTCTGCAGTTCACCATCTTGGCTCCACCCCTATCCCCATTTTATAGATAAGAACACTGTAGGATTATACAGATAATCAATGTCTAAGGCAGAATTCAAGCTCAGGTCTTCCTGATTTTAAGTCTGGTAAGACATTCTAATGACTACACTGCCTTGCTGCCCATGAAGTGAAGTAGATGACACAAGTGTTACTATTACCATTTTATAAGTAAAGATCATAGATTTATTCATAGAAATTGTATAATCATTAAGAATAATGGTAATAGCTAGCATTTATGTATGATATTTATATGTTTTAGGGGTTATGGAGTATCTTACCATTATCTCAATAAGTCTTCACCATAACCCTGTGAGGTAATTGTTAGTTATTCTCATTTTACAGATGAGAAAACTGAGGAGGCATAGATTAAGTTAATTGCCCAGAGTCATATAGTTAATAGTGTTTAAAGAAGTATTTGAACTCAAATGTCATTTTATAGAGGAGGAAGCTATGGCACCAACTGGGTCAATGATTTCCTAAATAAGCAAGAATATTTTCTTTAAAAGGATCTAGAATTTGAACCTCTGTCCCTAGACTCAGTGCTTTTCCCACTATTTCATGCTTCCTCACTGAAGCTCTTGGAAGTAAGATAAGACAATTTGTCCAAGGTCATCCAACTTATAGCTGGATTTTGAACCTAGGTTTTCTGATATTTTTCACTATATATCTCCTTTATGTTGTGACAGATTCCTGTCCACTAATGCTATGAAGACAAAGTGAAAAAGAATCTGAGGTCTGATTGAGCAGATGAGCCCCTACCTAAATATATTATCTAGAAAGCTTAAGTTGGCTAGGGGAAAAAAAAAGTACAACTTGAAAATTGCAAAAAGAATTATCAGCAAAGTTGGTCCAAGATTTCTGAGGCCCATATTCTTATCATGACAAATCAGCAACTGCCCTCATCAGCAATGAACTTGAAATCTAAATGGAAAACTTCCATTCTCCCATATGTTATCAAATCTCATATATAAGTATCTCACTTAAAGATCTTCGAACAGTACAACTTTAGAGATTATCTAGTTTAATCATCTATTTTACAGGTGATAAAAATAAGTTCCAAAGAAGTAATATGAATTATCCAAAGTGTTAGTTTAAGTTAATGGTGGTACCAAAGCTTGAACCAAGTCTTCTGACATCTAGTCTAATATTCTTTCAACTATACCACATTACCCCAAGGAGTTTCATTGCGCTTATTAATAATGCCCTGTTCATGATAATGTGCACAAATCTCTTGTGAAATAACTCCAATCCATCCTTTCTGCCATCCTTATCAATGATAGGCATTAATTAAGCATATTGTTTAGTATTTGCAGTCTATTTTTAAATATATGTCACAGTTGATCAATAAGTGCTTATTGAGGAACTAATATGACTTTAGTCTTGTAATAGAATGCAACAGTTAATTAATCAGTCAAGATATATTTAATTTTAGATTTATTAAGTAATTACTTTGCACCAGATATATAGGTTACTCGATTTTCATTGTGATGTTTAAAAAGTTTGAGACATAGTTTCTTGCTAATTAATCATATTATTAATAAAAATAAAGGTCATTCAATCATTTTTCTTGGACCAAAAGATGAATCATGGTGAATTATAGGTTATATGCTCTTAGAAGAGTGAGCATTCCTGAGAATGGCAATCAACTCTGATTGGTTAATAATTAGTGAAAAGAATGCGCATTACAATGAGAGGTAGAACCATTCTAATGAAAGGCTGGAGGATGTACTTCTAAATTATCTAGCCTGGGGCAATCAAATCAAAGAATTTAGCCCCACTCAAACCTGAGTAGAGCACAATGGGTGGAGTCTGAATTTGGGAGAGAAAATGTGATTTGAATATCCTCTGCAGGGATTAAGATAGAGAAGCAATTAGAGAGGAGTGAATGAATTGCCTGCTTCAGTGAAGAACATTTGAGATTGAATAATGAATTTGTAGCAGACCCATTCAGCTCAACTTCAAGCCTTTCTTTAGTTCTGTTCAGTAGTACTTATTTTTCCTATTAGGTGAATAAGGAACTTAAGGTTGATGATACATTTTTACTAAGGTCACACAGTAAGTTAGAGACAAAATTAGGTTAATAACACATCTCTTTTCAATTTTAGTTTAACTCTCATTCTTTCTAAACATTCTTCTTCCTTCTCTTCTGCTCCAGATTTGGCAATTCCATTGTTTTAAACCTTTCCTCATTGGAACCATCCTCTACTCTTTATTACTTTGTGTGGACCTCTTTAGAGTCTCTCCAAGTTATTAATTACCTAATTTAATGGAGGATTACCAGGATTGAATGTAAACTCCTTGAGGGCAGACACTATCTTACTTGCTTTTGTTTGGAACATAGTTATTATGTTTATTAATTATATACTCATATTTATTAATAAATAAGCTATCATCTCTCTGTACCTTTCCTTAACAATGATATATACAGATTTGTGATAGTTTCCTTGTCTTAACTGTCTCTTCTTGGGGCATTGGTTTGTTAGAGAATGGAATCTTCATTTCAGGACCTGGAATCCAATGAGTGAGAGGGAGATTGTTGTTGTCATCATTGTGGTTCATTTTTCATTTTCAAAGGGAATCGCTGACATCAGGAAGGTGATGTGCAAGTAAGACTGAGTTGTGCATAGTCATCAGAATCTCTCTTTCTTATAGAGTCCTGCTGTTGAACCCTGGATAATAAGCCATAGCCACCCTACCTTCTTGCCATTAGGACCAGGAAAATTGATTTTAGGAAAGAGTCCAGGAAAAACTTGAAGCTCCAAAACCCCTTTACATATCATTGTGTCAGAAATGTCCAGGTGTATTATCTCTATCCTTGCTCCTTTTGAGTAATTGCCCCACACTTCACTGTGTCCTGTCCTCGCCCTTCTTATCTTGACCCCTCTCCTGTCAGGTTTAAGTTATGATCTTTTCCTAGAATTATGGCTTGTCTATCCTCTCAGTGTACTTGCCTCCCTTATCTGCCTTTGTTTATCCTATAAAATTGTATACTCAGATTATATACTCTGTTTGCAAACCATAGTAAAAAATTATATTAACTACTTAAAGCCCTTCTGTTTGTCTGTGCCAAATGCTTTGGATTGTAGTCCTATTTAGTCAGCTAGCTCAAAGTCTCCACATTATGGTGCTTACTTGCATAAAATAGTGAAAGAGAAAATCAATGAATTGGGCTTACAATTTAAAAAGCTAAAAAAAGAACAAATTAAAAATCCACAATTAAATACCAAATTGGAAATTCTAAAAAAAGGAGGGAGATTAATAAAACTGAAAATAAGAAAATTATTGAATTAATAAATAAAACTAAGAGCTGCTTTTATGAAAAAAAAAACAAAATAGATAAGCCTTTAGTTAATTTAAATAGAAAAAGGAAACAAGAAAATCAAATTGTTAGTCTCAAAATTGTTAGTTTGAAAAAAGAGAACTTTTCACCAATGAAGAGGAAATTATAGCAATAATTAGGAGTTACTTTCCCCAACTTTATGCCAACAAATTTGATAATATAAATGAAATGGCGGTATATCTACAAAAATATAGATTGCCCAGCTTTTTTTGTAGATGATATGATGGTTAGAGAACCCTAGAGAATCAACTAAAAAACTAGTAGACACAATTCACACCTTTAGCAAAGTTGTAGGATACAAAATAAATCCACAAAAATCATCAGCATATTTATATATTACCAATAAAGTTCAGCAGCAAGAGATACAAAAAGAAATTCCATTCAAAATAACTGTTGATATTATAAAATATTTGGTATTCTATCTGCCAAGGGAAAGTCAAAAACTATGAACAAAACTACAAAACACTTTCCACACAAATAAAGGCACACCTAAACATTTGGAAAAATATCAAGTGCTCATGGATAGGCCCAGTAAATATAATAAAACTGACACTACCACCTAAATTAATCTACTTATTTTGTGCCATACTAATCAAACTCCCAAGAAATTATTTTACAGATCTAGAAAAAATAGCAGCAAAGTTCATCTGAAAAACAAAAGGTCAAGAATTTCAAGGGAATTAGAAAAAATGCTGATGAAGGTGGCCTCGCTGTGCCAGATCTAAAACTATATTATAAAGCAGTGATCATCCAAACCATTTGGTGCTGGCTAATAGAGTAGTCAATCAGTGGAATAGGATAGGGTCACAGGACAAACTTGGCAATAATTATAGCAATCTAGATTTTGTCAAACCCCAAAACCCCAGCATTTGGAATAAAAACTCACTATTTGGCAAAAACTACTGGGAAAATTGGAAACTAGTAGAGAAGAAATTAGGAATTGACCCTAATACCTAACACCACATACCAAGATAAGATCTAAACGGGTTCATGATTAAACATAAAGAGTGATATTATAAGAAAATTAGAGTAACATAGGATAGTTTATCTCTCAGAGTTGTGGAGAAGGAAGGAATTTGTGTCCAAAGAAGAACTGTAACTGTTAATTGAACACCAGATAAATAATTTTGATTATATTAAGTTAAAAAGTTTTTGTACAAACAAAGCTAATGCAGACAAGATTAGGAGGGAAGCAATAAATTGGGCAATCATTTTTACATTTAAGGGTTCTGATAAAGGTCTCTTTTCTAAACTATATAGAGGATTGACTCATCTTTATAAGAATTCAAGCTATTATCCAATCAATAAATGGACAAAGGATATGAACAGACTATTTTCAGATGAAGAAATTAAAATATTTCTAGTCACATGAAAAGTTGCTCCAAATCACTGTTGATCAGAGAATGCAAATTAAGACTACTCTGAGATACCACTATACACCTGTCAGATTGGGTAAGATGACTGGAAAAGATAATGATGAATGTGGGAGGGGATGTGGGAAAACTGGGACAATGATACATTGTTGATGGAACTGTGAACGGATCCAAATCATTCTGGAGAGCAATTTGGAACTATGCTCAAAAAGTTATCAAACTGTGCATACCCTTCGACACAGCAGTGTTTCTATTGGGCTTATATCCCAAAGAGATCTTAAAAGAAGGAAAGGGACCCACGTGTGCAAGAATGTTTGTGGCAGCCCTTTTTGTAGTAACAAGAAACTGGAAATTGAATGGATGCCCATCAATTGGAGAATAGCTGAATAAATTGTGGTATATTAATGTTATGTAGTATTATTGTTATATAAGAAACAACCAGCAGGATGATTTCAGAGAGGCCTGGAGAGACTTGCATGAACTGATGCTGAGCGAAATGAGCAGAACCAGGAGATCATTATACACGGCAACAACAAGACTATATGATGATCAATTCTGATGGACATGGCTCACCTAGTGGAGGCGGTTGGGGGAAGGAGAGAAAAACTTGGAACAGAAGCCTTTGCAAGGGTCATTGTCGAAAAATTACCCATGCATATGTTTTGCAAATAAAAAGCTTTAATTAAAAAAATACAATGATCCAATAACAAAGGACTCATAGTGAAAAATGCCACCCCTAAGGACAGCTAAATTGCTCAATGGATAGAGTATTGGTCCTGAAGTCAGGATAGCCTGAGTTCAAATCTGGTTTCAGACACTTAATACTTCCTAGCTGTGTAACCGTGGGGAAGTCACTTAACCTCAATTGCCTCAGCAAAAAAAAAAAAAAAGACATCCCCATACTTTAAAGTAAGAACTGATGCAATCAGTGCAAATTAAAGCAAAATATTTTCATTTTCTTTATATTTTTCATTTATTTTCTCTTTTATTCTTTCTTCCTTCACAACTATGATTAATATGCACACATATAACCTGTATCAAATTGTTTAGCATTTTAGGAAGAAAGGATTGTATGGAGAGTGGAATAAAGATTGGAATTTGAAATTTTGTAAAAATAAATGCTAAAAATTGCCTTTATGCACAATTGAAAAAAAAAACTATTAAAATCCCTCCTGTCTTTCTATTTATTATTAACAAAATCCAGAAGATAGAAAAATAAAGCTCATTTAAAATAATTCTAGAATGTCAGAATTCACTTATCAGCCTACAAGGTTTATATGATTGCAAGTCAAATCAACAAGCATCTATTATTTGCAAAGTATTAGGAACAGAAAGTCTCTATTCTCAAGTAACTCACAGATAGTCTAAAGAGTAGGAGAAACAAGATCCAAACAAATATATTAATAAGATTATAGCATATATGTGACAAATCAGAGATAATCTCGGAGGGAAGATACTGAGCTTAAAAAAATAAGAAAAGCTTCTTCCAGAAGATGAAATTTTAGCTGAGACTAGAAGAAAGCCAGAAAAGACTAGAAGGAGAGAGATGGAAAGAGAGGCTGCTAGGTTTGGTGAACAGCCAATGGAAATGCTAAGAATGAAGAATTGGAGTATTATTGGGTAGAAACATATAGATTACAGGATTGTAAAGTAAGAAAAAGAAAGCAACGCTTAAAAATACTAGAAAGGTTAAAAAAGGGAAGCTATGAAAAGCATTAAAAGCCAAAAAGGTTTTACATTTAATTGTGGAGGCAATAGGAAGTCACTGGAGTTTATTGAACATGGAGGTGTCATGATCAGATGTGTATTTTAGTCAACTGACTGATAAAAGGATGAGTTGGAACTGGGAGAGAGTTGGGGTTGATTCCAGACAGTGCAGACTTGAGAGTATGAGGGTATAATCAGAGTGGTAGCAATATGAGAGGAAAAAAAGAAGAATATACATAAAGGATGTTGCACAGACAGATTTAACAGAATTTGGTAACAGATTGAATATTAAGACTATAATACAATAAAAAGTCAAAGATGGCACCTAGAGTTTGAGTCTTAGTGACTGGAAAGTTGATTATGCCCTTAACAATTATAAAGAAGTTAGAAATATTTTTACAAAGGAAAAAAAAAATGGAGAGATATTTATTACAAATGGTTAAGTTGTGTTAGTATAACAAAATATCATACTACGAAATTTACAAGTTTAGTGCCAAAACAACCAAACTACTAAAAGATTATTTTGTAGATTTAGACAATGATAACATAATTATCTGTTGGAACAAAAGATCGTATATCTTGAGACACACAACATAAAAAAAAATTAAAATGGAGGTCTAGATCTCAAATCATACTATAAAATAATAATCACTAAAGCAATTGGTACTGATTAAAAAATTAAAATGTTGATTAGCACAACATATTAGATGAAAAGGACTCAGAAGTAACTGAATATGGTAACATATTCCTTCAGCCCAAAGACACAAACTACTAGGGTAGAGACTTTCTATTTGACAAACCTGCTTGAAAAACTGGAAAGTAGCCTGGGAAAATTTAGGTTTAGATGAACTTGTTATTGTTGTTTTCTAGTCATTTCCTTTGTGTCTGACTATGAGATGACTTGGGATTTTCTTGGCTAAAAAACTGAAAGAGTTTACCATTTCCTTCTCCAGCTCATTTTACATATGAGGAAACTGAGGCAAACAGAGTTAAGTGAGTTGCCCATAGCCATATTACTAGTAAGTGTCTGAGACAACATTTGAACTTAAGGTCTTCCAGTACACTTTATCCACTACACCACTAAGATATACCACAATCAACTCAAAATGGATGAAAGTGTGGTCCAAATATAATCAGAGGAAAAGGAACTGAATTTTTATTTTGTTAGTATAGAAAAATTCTAAGTGAAGAAACTCCCGTTATAAATGCAGTTCTATAAAAGATCATGGCATAAAAAAAAAAAAAATCAAAGGACAAATGAATAAGACATCTTTCACTATTAAGGGTAGTAGTAGAATTCTTATTTAAACAAGAAATAAAGATTATCATAAACAGTTATTTTTTTATTTATTAATACTTTTTATTTGCAAAACATATGTATGGGTAATTCCTAAACATTAAGCCTTACAAAGCTTTCTGTTACAAATTTTCCCCCCCTACTCCCCACCCCTCCCCTAGATGGCAGGATATCCACTACATTATAATTATATCATAAACATTTAAATGAATAATTTTTATTATATAAAAAGTCAAAGTTTTCTGCATAAATACAATAAATGTAGTTAGAAACAGAAGGGAAACCTAAGGAAGATATTCAAGGCAACTTTCTTTTATAAAGGCTTAATGTACAAATAGACAAAAACCTAATACAAATAAGAGCTAACCCCCAACAGTTTATCCGATCAACGATCAAATCAGCAAGCACTTTTTGATAATAGAAAAACAAAGTATCAACAACCACATTTAAAAATGTCACAAATCACTTAAAGTAAGAAAAATGTAAATTAAAACAACTTTGACATTCTTTAGACTCATTAGATTATCAAAGATAACAAAAGAAGAAAACAGTGATTGTTATTGAGGTCATGTGAGGACAGGCACACTAACACTGTTGATAGAGTTGAGAATTGGTTCAACTATTGTGGAAAACAATTTGGAACTAGACTAAAAAAAGTCACTAATTTGAGAATAGCCTTTGACACAGCAATACTATTATTAGGCATGTACAGTAAATACATCAAGGACAGAGGGAAGGGATTCATGTGTATAGAATATTTATAGCAGCACTATTTGTTCTATCAGATTTAGAAATTAAATAGGTGCCCATCAATTGGAGAATGGGTAAACATAATACCATTGTCTGTGAATGTGATATAATTTTGTGCCATAAGAAATGATAAAAACAGATTCAGAAAATTAGGAAAACCTTTGTATGAAATGGAGGGTTAACGGAGCAAAAGTAGGAGATTAATTTAGGTTATGATCACAATAAAAGCAAAGGGAAACAACTTAAAAAGAACTTGGAACTTAGACATTTTAAAGCAATGACAAATCAGTATCTTAAAAGCCTGGTTATGAAATATTTGCATTTCCTATCTCTTGGAAAATCGGTGATGGACCAAAAGGTACAAAAATCAGACAGGCATTGTCAGGCATAGCCAATGTGATAATTTGTTTTGCTTGACTATACAAACTTGTTAACAGGGAGAGACTGGGGGATGGGCAGAGACAGAGACAATGATGGTGTTAGCGAGTAGCGATGAACTAGAAAATAATCAGTAAATGTTAAAAGATTTACAAGAAAAATAAGTATAGAAAGGATGACAAATAGAATGATTTCAATACTATTTTCTTAAACTTCAAATGTATTTTTTAAAAAAACACAGAACTTCATACTTAAAAAATTAATCTCTGTAGCTTCTTTTTGTCTTTAAATGTTTGTATTGATGATTACATTCACAGTTTTTAAAAAGTAATTAACAAGAAGCCATCTATTTTCATTCTCTTCACTCTTCCCTCCTACTCACTTTTCAACTCTTTGCAATCTAGCTAATGACTTTACCACTCAACTGAAACTGCCTTCTCTAAGGTTGCTAATGATCTCTCTTTTTTAAAATTTGTTTTCCTTTTTTTAATAGTATCTTATTTTTCTCCAGTTACAAGCCAATACAATTTTTATTATTAATTTTTACAAGATTTTGAGTTACAATTTTTCTCCCTCCCCTCTTCTGAAAATAGTAGACAATTTAACATAGAGTATATATGTGCTATGATGTAAAACACATTTCCATATTAGTCACAGTTGTGGATAAAAATAGATTAGGAAGGAAAAAAACCCACAAAAAATAAAGTTAAAAAATATGTATTTTATAATAGTATTTCTTTTTTTAATACATAAAAGATAATTTTCAACATTCACTTCTGACACGTTCCAAATTTTTCTCTTCTCTTCTACCCTGCCACCTCCCCAAGACAGCAAGCAATTCTAAATAGTTTGACTATGTGCAATTTTTCTAAACATATTTACATATTCATTATGCTGTGCAAAAAAAATTACATCAAATGGGAAAAAAAAACCACAAGGAAGAAAAAAAAAAGCAAGCAAATGACAACAACAAAAAGATGAAAATACTATGCTTTGATTGACATTCAGTCTCCATAGTTGTCTCTCTAAATGTGGATGGCTCTTTCCATCACAAGTCTAATGGAATTGCCTTGAATCATTTCATTCTTGAAAAGAATCAAGTCCATCACAGTTAAACATCACATAATTTTGTTGTTGTTGTGTACAATGTTCTCTTGATTTTACTCACTTCCGTTAGCATCAGTTCATGTAAGTTTTCCTGAAATCATCCTGCTCATCATTTTTTATAGAACAATAATGTTCCTTTACATTCCTATACCATAATTTATTCAGCCATTCCCCAACTGAAGGGCATCCACTCAGTTTTTAGTTCCTTTGCCACTACAAAAAGGGATGCTATAAACATTTTTGTGGATGTGGGTCCTTTCCCCTCTTTTATGATCACTTTGGGATATAGACCCAGTAGAGACTCTGGGGATCAAAGGATATGCACAGTTTTATAGCCTTTGATGTATAGTTCCAAATTGCTCTCCAGAATGGTTAGATCAGTTCACAATTCCATAAACAATGCATTAGTGTGTCAGTCTTCCCATATTCTCTCCAACATTTTTCATATTAGCCAATCTGATTTTTTGTCATATTAGCCAATTTGATAAGTTTCAAGTAGTACTTCAGAGTTGTTTTAATTTGTATTTATCTAATCAAAAGTGATTTAGGGCAGTTTTTCATATGTCTATAGATAACTTTTGATTTTTTTTTCCAAATGAAAGCTGCCTGTTCATATCCTTTGAACATTTATCAATTAGGTAATGACTTTTATTCTTACAAATTTGATTCATTTCTCTATATATTTAAGAAATGAGGCCTTCATCAGAGATATTTGTTTCCCATAATTTTTTCCTTCTAATTAATCTTGGCTGCATTGGTTTTGTTTGCATAAAAACTTTTTTAATTTAATATAATCATAATTATATATTTTTCATTTTGTAGTGTTCTCTATTTCCTGTTTGTTTATTAATTTTTCTCTTCCCAACAGATCTGACAGGGAAAATATTACTTGCTCTTTTAATTTGCTTATGATGTCACCCTTTATGTCGAAATCATGCACCCATTTTAACCTTATCTTGGTATAAAGTGTGATAAGTTGGTTTATACCTAGTTTGTGTGCTTTGGTTTTCCACCTTTCCCAGTAGTTTTTGTCAAATAGTAAGTTCTTTTCCCAAAAGGTGGAGTCTTTGAATTTATCAGTTAGTTATTGCAAATTATCTCTTAATTACTAAAATGGTGGTATTTTCACAAACCTCATCCTTTCTAGATTCTCTAAAGCATTTAAAACTGTGCACCACCCTATCCTCCCATGTACTCTCTTCTCCACCAGTTTTGTCACTTCTGGTTTATCTTCGATCAGTCTCACTTGGCCTCTTTTGTGAAATCATCCACGTACTCTCTAATGTTAATCTTATTTTGAGGATCTGTCCTTGGCCTGTATCTCTCTTGATGTCCATGTTCTAGGGAACCTCATCAGCCCTTGTGACTTCAATTTTCATCACCAAGCAGATAGCTTAAGATTTCTTTATCCATCCCTAATCTCTCTCTTGAGCTCCACTCCTGCATTCCCAACTGTCTCTTGGTTATCTCCTCATGTACATCTTATAAACATTTCAAATTCATCATGTACAAAAATTGAACTATCTTCCTGTGTCCTAAATCCAGGTCTTCTCCAGACCTCCCTTTTTCTGTTTAGGATACCACCATTTTTCCACTTACCTTAATCCCAAACCTTGAAGTAATCCTCTGCTTTTCCTTCTTCCTTATCCCTATATTCAGTAAGTTTTCAAAACCCATTGCCTCTATCTTCACAACACGTTCCAGATTTATTGCCTTATTTCCTACTCATGTGATCATTTTAGTTCAGGCTATAATCACTTTGTCTCCTAAACATTTGGAATAGCCTTTTAATTGGACTCCCAGATTCCAGTTTCTTTCCTTTTTATAGTCATTCTCTAAAATAGTCTTCCTAAAACACAGCTGACCACTCATTACAGAGAGTGGATATTTAATTTATTTCCTGATCTTGTGCAATAATTCACACTGTAGAAATTAAGTATGATTCTCTTTGGCCTTCCAAGGCTCATTCTTAAATCCCAGATAAAAGTAGTGGACCAGTTGCTTTGTCAGATATGAGTTATTGACTATTGGAAAGGTCTCACTACCATGCTCATTTTTTCTGGGAAGTATTTGAAAAGTAACCCTTATTTATTCTTAAAGGAGACCTTTCTGTTTTTGTTTGCTTTGCTTTGATTTTATTTTATTTTGGGGGGGGCACACTTATTTGTTTGCTTCTTATTTGTCCTTCATTTTTGAAGATTAGTGATATGATAGTAATTTCTTGAGCTGTGTGAATAGGATTTATTCAAGGGAGAGTTGTACAAAGTCATCAGCTTCACTCTCTTCCAGAGTCATAGAAATCCAAAATAAGACTAAAGTCAAGATGATGTGCAATGGCCTGGGATGAAGTGGATGATTGTGAACTTTTTGATGTCTGACCAAAGTCTAAGCACTTAGTGCTCCATAGAGATTGTTCCATTCCAATGGGGGAAGACTTCATGAGCTTGGGGGCAGTCGTACCCCTAATTCAACATGTTTGAGACCCATTGGTTACACTCAAAATGGTTTAATCCATCTGCCATGAAGATTTTTACCAAGTTGTGACTATTATGCATAATATAGCTTTTTTGAGTCACAGGTGAGT
The DNA here is from genome assembly GCA_023553655.1 of Myrmecobius fasciatus. Classification (NCBI taxonomy): domain Eukaryota; kingdom Metazoa; phylum Chordata; class Mammalia; order Dasyuromorphia; family Myrmecobiidae; genus Myrmecobius; species Myrmecobius fasciatus. The sequence continues at coordinate 16,844 of JAJPUD010019878.1, forward strand.
TAGGTGACAGCTGGACATCAAAGGTAAATGAACCTGAAAAGGGTTCAGCAACCCTCATACCAGAGATGCTAGTCCTCCCTAAATACTTCCTACCCCCTCATAAGCCCACACTTGCATTTCAGATATTTCAAACTAAAATAAGTTACCAGTCTCCCATTACTCTAGCTATAACTCCTGCTCTAAACCTCTTAATGGCTCTCTGCAGACTTTATGATAAAATAAAAACTACTCCACTCGGCATTTCAGTAATCCCAGTCTATCTTTCAGTGTTCTTTTTCTTCCTTAATATTATTCCCCTTCACACACTCTACATTCTAGATACTAGTATTCTGTGATCACAGTATTCTATTTCCTACCTCCTTTCTTTTGCCTAAGTTCTTCCCCATTTAGTTTCCTTTGAGAATCAGAGAGGTGGGAGAAAGGAAGGGAATAGCATTTATATAGTTCTTAACTATATTCCACACTAACTGATTTAAAAAAAAAAAACAGAAAAACAAAAACCAAAGGGGGAAAAATATCTTACTTTATCTTTATAACAATACTGAGAGGTAAGTGTTATTATTATTATTCGCATTTTACAGTAGAAAAAATAAAGGTTAATTGATTTAACTAGGGTCACACACCTAGTGAATACCTAAGGTGGGGGGTGGGAGGGAAGGAGTTTCACTCAGCTCTTTCTGATTCCAAGTCCAGTCCCCTATCTGCTATCCTACAAGCTGCCTCAGTTGACATTATCTATGCGAAACATCTCCTGAGCTTTCTAGTAGTTAATGATTTCTACTTCCTCAAATTGTAGTGTATTTATCTCTTTAAATGCTTTATCTTTCTTTAGAGCAAGAAATGGTTTTATTTTGTATGCTTAGGACTGGCACAGTGCCTTGAACATTGTAGGTGTTAAATTCTTATTGAAAGACAATTGAAACTAAATGCTACAAAATTAATAAGGATCAAGCCTGATCCTTCAAAAGGAATCCAAGAAAGAATCCCCCACCCCATCTCAGCAGAGACAGAGGAAATACATTATATGGCACAATGCATATAATAACAAACTTGGCTGATGGGTTTGTTAGCTTTGTTGAAATTTTGTTCACTCAAAAAGAAAAAAAAAGAAATTTTGTTCACTCTTTTAATATATATATATGTATATATGCATATATATGTATTCTTTGTTAAGAATGACTGAGAAAGGCAGAGAGAAAGGATGTATTAGGAAATGTAGGTAATAAAAAACAAGATAGCAATAAAAATTAAAATAAAATGATGCTTATTAAAGTAAATTCAATGAATTTGTCATAATATATTTCAAAATTGTCTTGTAGAGGATTGAAAGGATGGTTTAAAAAAGCAAAGGTATTTTTGAAATTCAGTTTTGAATTTAAAGGTCTTAGAAAGATCCATAGAAGATTCAGTAGATAGATAGATAGATAGATAGATAGATAGATAGATAGATAGATAG
>JAJPUD010019879.1:0-25715 GCA_023553655.1 Myrmecobius fasciatus
AGAGAGAGAGAGAGAGAGAGAGAGAGAGAGAGAGAGAGAGAGAGAGACAAGAGAGAGACAGACAGAAAGAGACAGAGGCAGACAGAGACAGAGACACAGAGAGACAGAGAGAGAAAGAGAGGGGGGAGAGAGAGAGGAAGGGAGAGGGAGGGAGAGGGGGTGAGAGAGAGAGAGGGAGGAAAAGAAAGGGAGGGAGGGAGGGAGTATAGAGAGAGAAGGAGAAATGATTCCCAAAAGCCCAGGGAGGAGTGAGTGACAGTGGCAGAGGTTGCCAAGAAGTCAGGGAAGTTGAGGTTTGAGAAGAGCCCATTAGATGGGGGAGCTCTCAGGAGAGTGTTTCCAGTTAAGAGCCTGGACACCAGATCTCAGGGACCTGAGACATCAGAGAAAGGCAGGTTCTGCCGGCTCCGCTCACTCACTGCCGGTGCTGTCCAGGACCATCTCACCATCCTCCCTAGGGCTCATCCCTAACACTTAGGAATTCTCTTCCCTCCCCAGCATCCCTTGGGAGTCAAGATGGCTGAGATGCTCCTGGATGCGGAAGCTTCTCCGCAGGTGTCCAGAGGGCAGCCCTGAGCTGTTTAAACAAAGGCTTGCCCTCTTCACTATCACACCCCGAGATGGCTGCTTGTTGGGCAAATTGTGCCCTCCTGAGTGTAGCTGGGAAAGCCAGGGCCACACCTGTGGAGAGAGGGCAAGAAACGGGCCGTTCTGTTTGCACCCACTCTTCCTACACCTGAACAGGGAGTGTGACTGTCTGTCTTCCATCATGGCGAGTGCCTGGCTCCCCGTAGTCACGGCCCTGTGGCTCCCCAAGCTCTGACGGCGCCATTTCTCTGCTCTCAAGGCCCCCTCAGCAGACCACTGCCCCAGCAGCCTCTGATTAGGAGGCACGGAGAGCTGGTGACCTCCTCACTTTCTCTCCATCCCGCTCCCACTTGGTGACACAAGAGGGAAGAGTCCTCCAGGAGGTACGGAGAGTGCCCCAATTCTGGTCAGCACACAGCGGCTTTTCAATGCTGGCATTTCGGCAGTGGGGCTTCCTAACCCCCGTGCTGTGAAATCAGCCCACTGCCATGGTCAGAAGGGAGTACCTGCAGGTTCCTGAGTGGGAAGACAGGCTGAGGCGTACTGTGCTAGGTCCTCTCCAGGCAGACTGCTGTGAGTCAGTCTCCACCTCGGCCCCCATCACAGCAGTGGGTACCACACTCTGGGAGCAAAGCCTGTCGCCACGGCAACAGCCTGGTGGCTCCAGCTGGATCAGAAATGGGCCTGCAGCCTCTTCTGGGAACAGGGGTGTGAGGTTCCCCGCTTTAACTGAATTTTCCCCAGTGACGGAGTTCGTTATTAGCGGGCTAGCTGTGGGACCCGCAGGGCTTCTGAACGGATGAGGGAAATGAAGGCAATGGAATCGGCACAGGAGTTTAAATAGGGACTTCTATGGTGAGTCAGCCAGTGTGGGGGGGGTGGGGGTGGTATATGAAAGAGAGAGACACAGAGAGACAGAGGCAGAGAGACAGAGAGACAAGAACAGAGACAGAGACAGGGACAGAGACAGAGACAGAGACAGAGACAGAGAAAGAAAGACAAGAACAGAGACAGAGACAAGGACAGAGAGACAGAGACAGAGACAGAGAGACAGAGACAGAAACAGACTCAGAGAGACAGAGACAGAGAGACAAGAACAGAGACAGAGACAGAGAGACAAGAACAGAGACAGAGACAGAGAAAGAGAGACAAGAACAGAGACAGAGACAAGGACAGAGAGACAGAGACAGAGAGACAAGAACAGAGACACAGAGAGACACAGAGAGACAGAGACAGGATGGGGGAGGAGAGGCAGGCAGAGCACCAGACTCCAGCTTTTTTCCAGGCTGCCCCCAATCCCTTCATTGTGGGACCCCCTCTCCTGAGCGCTTTTCCTCCTTGCCCTCTTCCCTGGAGCTTGCCTCTTCCTTTAGCTCGGGGACGGCTGTGTCCTGCTCCTTCCCCGGCCTGTCTGCCAGCCTCTTCCCTCACTGTCTGAGCACAGGTGTCTTGTGGGACTTGGCCCTCAGCTCTTCTCTCTAGGGCTGAGTTTGCAGCATCAGACAAAGTCTGGCCCCGGGTTTTCCCTTGCCTAATACATTGGGGAGTTGGGACCCGCTGCCCTCGGGGAGGTGCCGGCCCCCGCCTGCTTATGTGCTCCTGTGCCTAGGGAAGAAAGGGGAAAGGGCAGCCCCGGGTCCCTCCGGCTCTCCATGCTGGGCCTCTGCTGCTAATCACGGAAGGCTGACCTCGTACCCCCCAGCTTCAGCAGCCTCGGCTCAAAGCGCTTCCCAGACAAGCGTGCGGAGGCAGGCAGAGGAACTGGCTCCAAGCTCCGCTCTGCAGCCATCCGGGTGTGGACCGCGGGCAGCCCCCAACCCTGCGGAGACCCCGAGGACCTCTTGTTGGATGAAGGCGGCCCTGTCGGCAGAGGCCAGGCCGGGGTCTCGAGGAGCGGGGCTTCCGGCACGAGCCGTCAGGGCCGCTCTGCGAGCAGGCGGGCTCTCCCTGGGCTGGGCCCTCCCTGCAGAGGGGAGGCCTTTCTGGGATGCCAGGGGCCTGGAGCTGGGGCTCCTATTCTGCCAAGTCATAGGATGCCAGAAGCTGAGAGGAGGAAGCTCCAGGGTAGCCTGCCCAGTAGTGCTCATGTGACATCAAGTCCAAGCCAGGCCCTGCTCTTCAGAGACTCCTGCGGCGTTTTCTGGGGACACGTGGGGTCCCTCCAGGTTTCTCCTTCCGGCCTCTGCCCCCCGGGGGCCCCTGGACAGCGGGATGTGGTCAGCCCTGGCCACACGGATTGCACAGTCAGAGGCAAGGCCGAGCCTAGGACCCGGAAGCGCCAGGCCAGCTGACGGCTGTTTGGAAGCTCGGGCCGGCCTCTGCATAAATAGCCGGGTCAGCATAGCTCGGGATAAAATTAGCTGCAGGCTCAGCCCTCCCAGCCCCGCTGCCTGCTGGGGGTCCTCCTCAGGAGCAAGGGCAGCATGGAAGGCAGCATTTCCCCAGCCAGGGCATCCGCCAAAATCACCAAGAAAACCTTCCTGGAGGCTCTGAAGGCGAACGACTGGGGGAAGCTGCAGGCTCTCTTAGTGCAAAGGAAAGTTGATGTGGATACGGTGTTTGAGGTGGAGGATGAGGACATGGTCTTGGCGTCTTATAAGCAAGGTAACGGCAGGGAGTAGTCAGGGTTTATTGGCCGGCCTGGCCGCCCCAGGGGCTGGAGATGCCCTGGGACCGCTTCTGCACAGGCTCTTTCTCAAGGAAGCCCCGGGCTCGCGTCCCCGTCTTGTCCCTGGCCCGGCTCAGCCAGCAGCGTGTCTGTCCGTGGGTCCGGTCACGAACCCACTTATTCGTCCCTCTGTCCGCACAGCCCCTTGGGTCTGTCTTTTTCTGACTTCCTTTGGGATAAAGGAATCGGCCCGGCGGGTCAAGCTGCAGGGACTCTGGAACGGTCACCCTCACAAAAGGCTCCCTCATACACCATCCTGTGCCCTTGGGGGCGCAGCTTCTGCCCTGCCCTTGTCCTGGGCCCTTTGACCCAGCACTTGAACAAATTCTCTTGGCTGCCAGAGAGGAGCTGTCACTCCAGAACCAACTCCAGAACCCTCCTCTTCTCCAGAAGGGCTGGGCTGTCTGTAGCCCAAGTTCTGCTTAGACCATCTGAAGGGAAGTGAGGCAGAGGAAAGCCTGTCTCCGCCTCCCATCTGAGGAGAGTTCAGGGATGACCCCCACAAAGAGGCGGCCCCCGGGCTTGAATCCAGCCCTGCCATGGCTTGGTGATTCAGAGGAAAGGTTGGGACCTGCAGGAATTGCCCATCTGCACCCCCGGCCCTAGCAGCCTTTCCCTCTCGAGCCGAGCGTGGAGGGTTCCGCTAATGTCTGGCGACTGTGGCGGGGGTGGGGGGGGGTGCACTGTGGCAAAGTCCCCTTTTCTTTGGTTTTGCCTACAAAAGAAGGGGAAAGCCCCATTCCCAAGGCGCTGCTCCTGGAGGAAGGCTTTGGGCTTTAGGAGGAAAAAGGGAATTTCACAGATTTAGGGGAAGGATAAAAATGGGAGAAAGGAGCCGCGGATCACTCTCCTCCACTGCAGAGATCCTTAGCTATTTTTCTTGCACGGGGAGGAAGGACCCATCTGACCCTGGGCTGTCATCATAGGGGGGGGTTTCACCCCCCTGATATATATCTCAGCAATCCACCTGTAACTGAGAGCTCGAGAGAATTGTCCAGGCGGCCCTCTGTATGTGAAAGAGGGAGCACTCGAACACAGATCTCCGTGATCCTGAGGCCAGCCCTCTCCCCACAGATTGTGTGGGGCGTCCCTTAATGATGCTATAACATAATTATTCCCACTTTACAGATGAAGAAACTGAGCCTTGGTGAGGGGATGTGTCTGCCCAGTGGTCAGACAGTAAGTGGAATTCAAGGCTCCAGGACTTGGAGCAGCCTCTCTCAGGGTCTAAGCTCAAATTAGCTCCTGGCCTACATGACTGGCAGCAAATGGCGGGCACTGACTCCATCTGGGGTGTGCTCAGAGAGCCTTCATTCGTGGATTTGCTTTCACCATCAGAGACGTCTTGGTCGCTATCTACTCTAAGATGTCCAGCTGGCCATTCCCTGTGCCCAGCGTGGCCCTGCCCAGCTTCAGGCCAGCCCTCTGAGGCTGGGGCAGGGACTCTGGGCTCCGGGGGGCCAGCTCCGAGGCTCCTTGGGTCCCTTCACATGCTTCCGTTGAGCTCCCTCCAGTAAGGAGGTGTCTGATTTGGAGAGAAACAGCAAGTGCCATTTGCCCACACCCGCTGCCCGAGGCAGGGAAGAGCTTGTTAGTGCAGTGAAGGATCTGAAGGACTTATGGGACTCAGGGCTAAAGTCCATGGACTGGGAGTCAGGAAGTTCGAGTCCAAGTTCTGCCACTGCCACTTCCTAGGTGTGCCACACTGGATAAGTCACTTTACCTCTGCCCATCTCACTGTCCTCATTTGTAAAATAGAGATTTGTGGTGAGACTCCAGTGCTTTTTTTAGGAGGGAATGGGGATGAGGGGACAAGGGGAACTCACCATCTCCCCCATCCCACTTTCCATCCATGGAGGAAAGGATCGTGCTCATTTTTAAAGTCCCAAATGCAGCTCCGAGGTGGAGGGGCAGACAAGAAGACTTCCCAGAGAGAGCCTCCCAGACTCCCAGAATCCCAGAGTTGGAAGGGACCATGCCTTCCTGGGGAATTTCGAACAAGACCAGAGCCTCCCCTCCCCTCCTCTGGATCTCACACTCGGCAAAATGCCCCAAATAGTGGCCTCATGGGGTCAGAGGCTATTCTGCTCTGCATCGAAAGGTCAGTTTTTATTTTCAAATTTTTTACTTCACGGACATTTTTCAATGTATCCCTGCCTTCCCCTGCCCCTCTACTCCAAAGATCCATCCCTCACAAGAAAGCAAAAAAGCAAAACAAAAACCCCTCAGTTCATCAAAACTAAACCACATCATGAATCCAGCAAGTCTGGGATGATCTACCACATTCTAGCCTCTCCATATTCTGAAAAGAAAGGGGGAGGTGACTTCTCTTGTCTCTTGTTGAGATCCTTTTGTTGTTTTTCTTTCCATCCAAGCCGGTAGATCTTGTATTCCTCTTTCTACTTTCTTTACTCTGCATGCGTTAAGATGTCTTCCTATGTTTCTTAGTGTTGAGCACCCTCAGCAGCAGTGCAGTCATGCACCATTTTCCACTTCCCTCTCAAGCTGACCATTCCCATGTTTTGTAATCTTTTCCATTTGGGGCTGATTTGTATTCATTTGCATTTCACTTAATATTTGTGATTCGGAGCATTTTCATGTGGTTGTTAAAAGTCTGCACTTCTTCTCGGAAAACTGTTTGCATTCTCTAACCATTTTATCGTAGACATTTCCGTTGGCTGTCTGCACTTTCCCCAGTCGATGGTTTCCAGCCTTATCCCAGTTGCATTATTTTTGTGTGCAAAAGTTTTAAAAGTTCATATAATCAAAGTAATCGAATTCATCTTTCATAATCATCCACATCCTTGCTTAATTAAAAGCCCTGGCTTTGGAAGGTTGGCTGCTTTTTAAGTGATAAACCCTTTAATATTCTGTAGCCATTTTGAGTATTGTAGAATGTAGGGCAAGATGCCGGCTTAAATGGGATTTCTACTGGGCTTTTCACCAGTTTTCCTTCTTTTAAATGGGAGCTCATTCTGAGGGAATTTGTGTGTTAGGGTTTATTGCATCCTGGGTTGTGGTCAACCACAGGTTGAGGTCAACTCTTCCTGCACTTTCCTGCCTATTCTATGCAATTGATCTATTTTTCAACCAGTTCCAAATTGTTTTTTAAATTGAATCTTAGTTTTTTTTTTAAATCTCCATTCTACTCAATCCTCCCAAACCTGGAAAAAAAAAAGAGAGGGGGAAAGGGAAGCAAACCTTTGGGACAAATATTCAAGCAGAACAGATTCCTGCTTTGGCCACATCCCAAAAAATCATGTCTCATTTTTGTCCAGAATCTTCATCTGCAGGACCAACTAATTTTGATGACTATTTCTTTAAAAAGGTCAGGTAGGTGGTGCAGTGGATAGAGCATTAGGCCTGGAGTCAGGAGGATCTGAGTTCAAATCCAGCCTCAGATGCTTCCTAGCTGTGTGAGCCTGGGTAAGTCACTTCATCCTGTTTGCCTCAATTTCCTCACCTGTAAAAGGAGCTGAAGAAAATGACAAACCCCAAATGGGATCAGGAAGACTCCAACAGGACTAAAAACAGCTAAACAATGATTCCTTTATAATATAAAGGACTATTTCTCCTTCATTCCTATTTCTCCTCATGATGACATCACCAGCGCTCAGGAAAACTGGGGAGGCAACTCCATGTTCAGAATTAGATGACGAGTTTGGTTTGGGATCTGTTGGGTGTGAAGCTACATCAGCAGAGATGTCATGTGGACAGCTGAGGATTTTAAATGAGTGAAAAGGTAGTTCAGATGAGCCACTAGAAGTACACAGGGTGCAGCAAGACTTGTTTCTCAGTCTCAGACATTTCCTAGCAAATCATTTCACCCTGCTTGCCTCAGTTTCCTCACCTGTCAAATGGGCTGGAGAAGGAAGTAGCCAACCCCTCCAGGACCTGCCAAGAAGACCCCAAATAGGGTCATGAAGAGTCTGACAGTATTGAAGTGACTGAAGAACAAGTTCAGAGCCGCAGGCTGGGGATGGAAAGTTGGTCCGGGTGTGGGTTGACTTGGAATGAGCGGATGCCCAGAGGCAAGAACCTTTCTGTCATCATCTGGAAGTGGGTTTGAGTCACTTTGTTGGAACTGATGACAAAGTCAGTGCTTCAGTTGCAATTACCAGTACCTTCTTGGTCACTTGGAGATCTTTCCCACCAGCTGCTGTGCTTGGATTTGACTCCATGAACATCATGCTCTGGCACTGGAAACCCTCTAGCACGTTCTCCCCTTGTCAGCTTCCTTTGGTGATCTGTCTTCCTCCCATTGGATTGTAAGCTCCTCGAGGGCAGAGATCATCTTTCTTTTTTTGTATTTGTACCCCAATGCCTAACACGGTGCCTGGCACATAGTAGGTACTTAATAAATGTGGTTGACTATTCATTCTTTTCCAAACCTTTTTATGGAAGAAAAAGTATTCAACCACCTCAGCCAATGAAGACTTGGGATGACCACCAAGGACAGCGCCAATTAAGAGGACAAGGTCTTTGGTGAAAACATCCCACAGAGAGATTCCCAAAGCCCTGAAAGAACAGAACAGAGGAGATGAAGAGAGAGCCAGCCTGGTAGAACTTGGCTTGATTTAAACTAAGCCAGATTTTTCCCAAGATGAAACTAGAAGGAAAACAGCACCAGATGTGGAGTATTTGATAATGATCTGTTCCTGTTGGGAAGGACGTGGAGGGAGCTACCGTGTCTGGAGCCCATTGGCTTGACTCTTTATGTGGGGAAGGGGCAATGACACTTAGGCTGAGGAGACATGGAAGAGACCTGGACAGGAAATCCAGAAAACATCCAGAATGGAGGGAAGATCATTTGCAATGGGTGTAGAGGTTGGATTTCAAGACCTTTTAGAGGGGAAAGTTCTAATTCAGTTGTTGAAAGCGTTGTTCAACAGAACAATATGGCCGCTACTTTTTTTAAAAGAGGCAGATGTCTGGCAATAGAGCGGTGATAACCCTAGTAGGTTCTGCCCTGGTCCAGTCTCAGAGGGAGTGCTGACAGGGTTTTAGGCACCCGGTTTTTAGAGAGGACACCGATAAACTAGAGAGTGGGAGACTGTATTCAAGTCTCTGAAGATCTGCCATATGGAAGAGGAAATAGACTTGTTCCTCTCTGCTCTTGCGAACAAGGAGCAATGAGGAGAAGTGGCTGTGTTCGGGGAGAAGCATTCATGAAGGGGAAGCGCGTGCAAGAAGTCTGGAGATGTCTTCTGGAGCCGGGCCATGAAGGGCTGCAGGTTCCAGATAGAGCAGCAGGGGGACGGGCAGCTGCTCTAGATTTGGGGATTTCGGGGAATGACGCGGGCAAAGTGCCAATCATTTGGCAGGCGTGTGGTGGATGGATTGGAGTGAGGAGCACCAGAAGTGGGAGATCAGATAGGAGGCTATCTCCACAGTCTTGGTGAGGAGTGACGGGTGGCCATGGGAATACGGAGAAGAGAGCCAAGTGAGCTTGGTATGGTTCCGTCATGTCTGACTCTTCATGAGGTTTTCTTGGCAAAGACACTGCAAGGGCTGGCCATTTCCTTCTCTAGTTCATTTTACAGATTGATATTTTATAGAGACTAAGGCACAAACAGAGTTAAGTGACTTACCCAGTATCATGGACTCATGAGTGCCTGAGGGCAGATTAGAACTCATGAAGATCCCAAGCTAAATCCGCCACAGTGCCACCTAGCTGCCCACACGTAATGTGGCCCGAGCCAAACTGATGCCAACTGGTTGGGTTTGGAGAATGAAGGAGCGGCAGGACTCAAGGAGGCTTTAGAGACTGGACCCTGAGACACCACGAGGACTGTGGGGTCCTCAACAAAGAGACAAAGTGTTTGGAAGAATAGCTGGCTTTGGGGTTGGCAGATGCCCAGAGGACACTAAGTGCCCGCAGGTAGTTGGTGATTAAAAAAAAAGTTCAGGAGAAATTCTGGGGCTGAATGTGTAGCTACAAGAGTCATCTGAGTGGAGAAGGTCATTAAAGCCCTGGGAGCAGTGAGATCGAGGAGTCAGAGAGTGTGAAGAAGGGAGAAGAGGGAGAGGGGGAAGGGAGGGGAAAAAGGGAGGGAGAAGAAGAAGGGGGAAAGGGAAAAGAGGGAAGGGAGGGGGAGAGGAAAGAAGGGAGGGAAAGAGGGGAAAGGGGAAAGAAGGAGAGAAGGGAGGGGAGGAGGAGGAAGAAGAGGAGGAAGGGGAAAGAAAGGAAGGTGAGGAAGGAGGAGAAAGAGGGGGGAAAGAGGGGAGGGAGGGGAGGGAGGGGAAAGAAGGGAGGGAGAAGAAAGAGAGGAAAGGGGGAGGAAGGAGAGCAGGGAGGGGAGGGAGAGGAAGAAGAGGAGGAAGGGGAAAGAAAGGAAGGAGAGAAAGGAGGGGAAAGAGGGGGGGAGAGGGAAGGGAAGGGAGGGAGGGGAAAGAAGGGAAGGAGAAGGAGAGGAAAGAGGGAAAGGTGGAAGGGAGAGGAGGGAGGGGAAAAGTGGAGGGAGAAAAAGGAGGGGAAAGAAGGGGAAGGAGGAAAAGAGAGGGGAGGGGGGATAAAGGGGAAGGAAGGGAAGAAGGGGAAAGAGGGGGGAAGGAGGGACGGGCGGGGAAAGGGGAGGGGTCCTCTAACACATTGCAGCTTTTCTTTGGAAACCCCACGCTCTTCATATATGTGTGCACCCCCACCCCCTCACACAGACACACAATACAATCTCACACACATACATGCGCACACCCAAAGACGTACACGAACACAATCTCACACACATACACATAGATACACAAGCACAGCCTCATCTGCCGCCCCCACACTTAGAGACACATCTGCACGGACCCCCACACCTCAGCCGGAGAGTCAGTCTCCTTGAGACTAAGATCAGAAGAGCCCGAAGTTCCTGATGTGCCATGTGGCACTAGGGTCGGCACCCCCAGCTGCCCCCCGGGCATCTCCTTTACCTTTTGAGGCAGGGCACTCTGGGCCAGTTGCTGTCCTTCCTGAGGACCCCGGCCCTAAGCCCTGGCCACAGGGCACTGCGCAGGCGGCCCGCCCGGGGCCCTGACCTCCACTCTGTTTTCCAGGCTACTGGCTGCCCAACTACAAGCTGAAGTCGTCTTGGGCCACAGGGCTGCATCTATCGGCCTTCTTCGGCCACACTGAGAGCCTCCTGGTGCTGCTGGACCACCACGCCACCATCAACTGTCGCCCCAATGGAAAGACCCCCCTCCACGTGGCTTGTGAAGTGGCCAACGTGGAGTGCGTGAAGATCCTGTGCGATCACGGGGCGAAGCTCAACGCCTACTCCTTGAGCGGGCACACAGCCTTGCACCTGTGTGCCAAGGAGAGCTCCATAGCTTGTGCCAAGCAGCTGGTGTGGAGAGGTGAGTCCGGATCTTCCGGCAGCTCCATGCGGCCTCCTCCAGGGCTCTGGGCTGCGCACCCAGGGGCTCAGTGGGACAAAGAGGGTTGGAGCCCTGGCATTAGATTGCTTTGCCCATCACCAACGAAGAATTGGTAATGTCGGGTTGGAGGGAAGGGGCTGGCAGCCACCGGGAGATCCCGGGCCCCTGCAAGTCCCTCTGTCCCTTTCCTAGTCACGGTGACTGAAGGCGGCAGCCCCAGTGTCTGAGCTGAGCAAGGCCGCTTCTGGAGGGAGTCTGCCATGGCGGCCTGTGTGGCTCAGCCCTCGGAGGCAGGAGGTCCCCCCAGAGGGACTGCTGCGTGGGGGGGGGCGGGCTCCCAGCAGCCTTCTGGTGCGCGTCCAAGGCAGGACTTGCCGGCAGGTCCTCTCCACGCGGTTCCTCCTCATTCAGAACAAAACGGATTGAATGATAGAATGGAACTGAGACAGATCCCCCCAGACACGGACGTGCGCTCTCACAGGATTCCGCCCCCTCCGGGGGAAAGGGGGCAGGGACTCCCCGGGGCAGGGAGCGCGGCCCTTCAGGAGGGATGCGCTCCTGCCCCTCTCACAGCTCGCTGCCAGCCGGTGCCGTCGCCGCCGCTGCCCTCCTCTGCTACCATCTGCTGGCCTTCGGATGCCTGAAGATGACTGGGGGGCCGGGGGCTCCCGGGGCGCTGGGGGACTGAGGGACTGGGGGGCCGGGGGCTCTCGGGGCGCTGGGGGACTAGGGGGTCGGGGGCTCCCGGGGCGCTGGGGGATCGGGGGCTCCCGGGGCGCCGGAGGGGCCGTCCGTCCCTTTATCCTGTTCCCAGGTCCTGGAGCCCAAATCTGTGTCCGGCAGTGTCTCCCATCTCGCTAGCCTGGGTCCCCTTTAAGTCCCCCCAGGGCTGCCAGCTCTGTGCACTCTGCTTTTCTTGTCGCTGTTGGTCTGCGCGCTGTCACTCGTTTAAAAGCTAGACAAAGTTGGGGGGGCACCTTGGGGTGCTGCCATCCCTGTTGGCCCTTAGCAAGCCAGCTGGCTCGCCTTGAGAAGCAGGGCCGGAGATCTAACGGGGGGGGGGGCGGGGGCGAGGAGTCCCAGCGCTTGGGAGGGCAGTAGAAATGGGGGCGGGGCCTTCTCTCCCCGCCCCTTTCCCATTGGGTTTGAAGCAGCTCTCTGGAGCTGGGGCGACTTGCTGTTTCGCCACCTCGGGTGGTCTGAGGGGCCTTGGACCCGAGCTTTGCCTAAGGAGCCACTCCCCGGGGGGAGAGGGGTTGGTGAGCTTTAGCTTAAAACCGTGAGCCTGCGGCTGGGCCGACTTGGAGATGGAGGCGGTCCCCTTGCAGCCCGGGACCCAGCGTGGGATGTGACCTGTGAGCTGGGGGGGCGGGGCAAGGTGGGGGAGATGTCTAGAACATAGAACACGCAGAAGGGTCGCTTCTCTAAGGTCCGGCTGCTCGGGCGGAGGGGTCTGCTTCCCAGGGGGAATTCTTAAATCTGGCCAAGGGAGTCGACACTTTACTCTGAGAGCCGAACAGAAGGATATTGGGGAGCTTGCAGGGGGGAGACAATTGGGGTAAAGTGACTTGGCCAGGGTCACCCAGCCAGCGCGTGTTAAATTTAGGTCTGAGACCACATTTGAAGTCCGGTCCTCCTGATTTCAGGCAGTTCTGTCCCCTGTGCCAGAAGATTTTTAAGCAGAGAAGTCACGTGACTTGATTTTCCCCCAAGAAAAAGCCGTCCTGGTGGCTGAAAGACAGATTTGGGGGAGGGGGGAGGAAGAGTCGGGGAGACCCGTGAGCAGGTGACTGGAGCAGGCCGTCCTAGAAGGGCGCTGGCCCTGGGCTGCCAGGAGAGGAGAGGTGGCAGGGATGGAAGGGCTGCCATGGAAACGGGATGGGGGGGGGGGCTCCCCCTCTGATGGGACCTGAACGGAAGTCAGAGAACTGGGAGGTTTCCCAGCAGGCTCGCTGCCTGCCACAAAGGGAGTGGGGGGGTAGGGACAGGTGAGAAGCGTGGCGCCCCATGGGAGTGTCCCAGGGGTGCGCATGGAGGGGAGGGGCAGCCCAGAGCAGCCGGCCAGGCCGGAGAGCTGGGTTTGGGAACACTGCAGGGACCCCCAAAGGGACCCCCATTTAACTGAGGGGGGAGAATGATGTGGCAAGGGTAAGGCAAGAAGAGCCCTGGCACCATTGGCAGTAGCTGAGCAGGAAGGAGGAAAGCTGGGGTTGCTGCAGCCTGGGAAGGCGCCCCAGTGCCACAGACACCAGCCACACTATGGCGCTTTCCCTCCTGGTTTTATGAGTGCCCAAAGCCAGGGATGGGCCGCTCAGCACCAGGCTGGGCTCAGGCTGCCTGTCCCTGGGCCCACTAAAGTGTGGGCAGCTCGGGGAGCCTTCTGGAGTCTGGGCTCTGTTTGCTTTCCCCATGAGGACCAGGCCCAGGCAGAAGCAGATCCCCCACTGGATGGGCTGTCATTCCCCAAAGCCCCAAACCACTGACTCCCTCGGGAGGCCGGCCCTCCAGCACCAAGACCAGGGCAAGGCCGCAGCCGTGGGGGGAGGGAGAGGTCCGAGCCCCTTGGGAGACCACAGAGGCCCGGCTGGGCTGAGCCCTTGGGCCTGTCCCATCCTCTGCCCTCAGTGGTGCATTCTCCGGATGACCAGGAGGTGGCAATCTTGCCTCAACCTCAGTGATTTCAGAGGCCGCTCCAAATTGGCATGGCTGCCCTGCACGCTCAGGGCTCTGGTCAGCAAATCGGTAACAAGCAATAATGAGCCTACTGTGTGCTGGGCTAAACATCGGGGTACAAAGAGGCAAAAGCCAGAGCCTGCCCTGAGGGAGCCCCCAGCCTAATGGGGGAGACCACCGCCCACAGGCGCACCCAGTTACAGACGGGATCCACTGGGGAGCATTTCAGAGAGAAGTCCTTAAGTAGGACTGGGGCGAAGGCAAGACTTTAGCTGAGAGAAGCCTGGTTTCCCTGGCCAGGAGGCAGAAGAAGGTCCGTGTCTGGGACACCCAGTGAAAATGCTCCCAGCGGAGCCTTGGCTTGTGAGCCGGACGCTGAGCCGGCCACTGTCCCCGAGGCTTAGCCTTCTGTGGTGGGAGGGGAGGGCTGGGGAGCTCTCGCCACGGCCCACATCTGATACTGCAGCTTTTACATTTGGATGTAGAGATGATGGCACCCCCGGGTTGGACTGGATGGGGATGGGAGAGTCGACACGGTCGGCGTGGGGCTTTAAGGTCACTTTGGGTGGAGATGATCTGGAGTGATGGCCCGTGTGGATCCATATTTAGAGAGGCCCCGTGTAGGAGCCTGCGTGCATTCAGTGTACCTAACCCCGTGCCATTGAGTCTGTGTCCGTAGGGCCTTTGCTGACCTTGTCCAGTCACATCCCACTCTTTGTGACCCCGTCTGGAATTTTCTTGGAAGAGATGCTGGAGGGGATGACCATTCCTTCTCCAGCTCTTTTGACAGATGAAGAAACTGAGGCAGACAGGGTGAAATGACTTGCCCAGAGTCACACAGCTCGTAGGTGTCTGAGGTCAGACTTGAACTCAGGGAGAGGAGTCCTCCTGCTTGCAAGTCTGCTGCTAGAGCGCCCGAGCTGCCTGGATGGGCCCTGTCACCCCCCAAAAAGATACCCTCAACTCCTCTCCTGTTCCCTCCCCCCTTTCCTGGTCCTCCTCCCCTTTTCCGTTCCTGTTCTCAGGCGCTAACGTGAACATGAAGACTAACAACGCTGACGAGGAGACGCCTCTGCACGTGGCGGTACGTAGCGGTCTGCCCGAGCTGGCGGCCTTCTACATGGAGCACGGCGCCCTGGTGGACAGCGTCAACGCACACCTGGAGACTCCGCTGGCGCTGGCTGCCTACTGGGCGCTGCGATTCAAGGAGCAGGTGTACAGCCCCCAGCACCACCGCGTCTGCAGCCTGCTGCTGGCCTCCAAGGCGCAGGTCAACGCCCGGGACGAGGACTTCAAGGCGCCGCTGCACAAGGCGGCCTGGAACTGCGACGAGAACGCCATGCAGCTGCTGCTGGAGGCCGGGGCCGAGGCCAACCTGCTGGACGTCAACGGCTGCACCGCCATCCAGTACGTGCTCAAGGTGACCCCGGTGCGCCCCAGGGCCCGGCCCGACCGCTGCTACCAGCTGCTGCTCAACCACGGGGCCGCGCGCATATACCCGCCCCAGTTCCACAAGGTGAGACCCCACAGAACGGTGGGCCCAGGCTCTTTCTGAGCCCATCCAGAGAGAGCCGGGAGGAAGGGAAAGAGCTTCTGCCCCCCATCCCGCCGCAGGCTTCCCCTGCCCTCATCCGGAACCTGGAGAGCCCTGCAGGAACCCGGATGCTTTCCCCACGCTCCGGGCCGTAAATGGGTCAGTCAGAAATGGGCAGGGAGCAGGCCCAGTGCCTCTGGGCTCCGCTTCCTGCGTGCTCACACACAGGTCAGGAGTCGGGCTGCTGGCCAGCTCCTGAGCACTGTCCCTGGGCCCCTTCCTCGCCCAGACCCCTGGCGGGGGGCACCTGAGAGACCACAGGGAAGCCGGGGGTGAGCTACACTTGTCTCCGCCCGAAGCCCGGCTGGCTCCCTGACTGACAGCTAGATGGCCAGGGGCTCTCCCATCCCACCCAGCAACCGAACCCCAGGGCCAGCCTTAGGAGGCTGGGGCAGGACATCCTGAGAGCCGTGGCCCCCCGATTCTGTCTGAGCCCTGAGAGGCTGCCAGCGTCTGGCCTGGATGCTGGGCAGTCTGTGCCCCCCGGCCAGGGCGAGGGAAGGAGCGGAGGAAAGACAGGGATGGAGGAATGAACGAGTGACTGAGGGAGTGAACGAGGGAATGGACCAGGGGGTGGATGAGCCAGACTGAAAGGCGCTCAGAGGCGCCACCTGGAACTGTGCTCCTGGCACCGTGCTGGGCTCCGAGCCCTAGAGGCTCCCGGGAGCCCACCTGAGGGAAGAGCACACGTCCCAGCCTTGGCAGCCCGGCAGAGGGGCTGCCCGCTGGTCCCGGTGGGGCCTGGGAGAGGCGGAAAGTGGCGAGTGGGCTTCTGTTTCCCCGTCTCTGAGCCCTCAAGCTCCTGGGGCTGCAGGGCTCTCTTCCGGGGTGTTCAGCAGCTGGGCTTGTGAGAAAGGGGGGACTGCAGCCCCCGCAGAGGAAGCCTCCAGGTCACACCTCCATAGGCCGTGGTGACCGTGGGGGCACTGATGTTCCCCGGACCCTTGGCCGCAGGGTCCTGGGCCGTCTTCGCCAGGGAATGAGGGGGAGGGAGGCGCTCTCCCTCAGGGGCCCGGCTGGCCTGCCTGCCCTGGGACCGACAGCTGGGTGGCGACGGGCAGCCCCTTCCTCAGACTGTGGAGGCTGGCCTCCTTGCCTCCCCTTAGCGGAAGCTCTTTGGGAGAAGCCCCGCTCTCACCCTTGGTCCCTGTGGCGGGCGCTCTTTGGCCAGAGCTTCATGGGTGCTTGTTGGCCGAGCGGCCCGGACGGACTCGATGAGGGAGCGTTCACCTTCTGGTACCGGCACACAGGTGTTAGAGTCCTGCCACGCCTGCCCGCTGGCGGTGGAGGTGGCTGTCAATGCTTACGAACATATCGTGTGGACCCCTAAGTGGAAGAAGGCGGTTCCGGAGGACAGCCTGCAGGTGAGGGGGCGACCGGGGTCCCAGGCTCCTCTGACTATGGCTCAGGGCTGGGAGACAGCGGGTGGCCCTGGCAGGCAGGGCTGGGCAGGGGGAAACGCCCACTCACCGGTGCCACACTTCTTGGCCACCTCTCCTGAGGTGAGCAGGGAGTAGAGGCCGGCAGAAGTAGCTGGCTGGGGTCCGGCCGGCACCTCGACCTTGTTTGTGACACATGAAGGGCCCCCTCCACACCGGGACAGGCCTCTGGCTCTGGTTGTCCATTGCCCAGAGCCCCCTCTGTGCCCCCTGGGCGTCAGAAGAATTCTGAAGGGTCAGTAACTCTCCTCTAGGTCATCCAGGGCTTGCGGGCACGGCCCGGGTCCCTTTGCCGGCCTTGTGCTCCAGAGCAGGCCGGGGGCCCGGGGGCCGGGGAGGGAGGCACGTGGTCAGAGTTAAGTTCACGGGCTCCTCGCGGGAGAGAAGATGGCACCTTTGCTGCCGGAGGCTGGTGCACTCTGACCCGCTTCCCGCTGTCTCTCTCAGAGGTACTGGGACTTCTACCACTCTCTCTTCACCGTCTGCAGCAACACCCCCAGGTCTCTCCTGCACCTGTCCAGATGTGCCGTGCGCAGGGCCCTGCTCGGTGGGTGCCACAAGGCCATCCCCCTCCTGCCCCTGCCCGGGCATCTGAAGAGCTACCTGCTTCTCCAGCCCGAGGGCGTCGTGTACTGAGCCTCACCTGGCTGCAGGGCCCAGGGTGGGCGGGGGGCAGCCGTCCCCGCTGCTCGGCCCCCGAGGGGCAGGGGACGAGATGGGGGCAAGGGGAGGGGGGTGGGGGAGAAGGGGGGAGAGGGGAGGGGTGGGGGCAAGGGGCAGGTGAGGATGAGGTGTGAGGTGAAGGGCAAGGTGGGGGCAAGGGGACAGGCGGGGGTGAGGAGAGAAGTGGGGGGGGGTGACATTTTGGCCCCCAACAATGAGAGCTGTTCCAAATGGAAGGGAGTGGCCCGGGAGGCAGAAGCTCCCCTCTTGGGAGGTCCTGAAACAAGGCTCACGGGCTGGGGGTTTCAGGGTGAGGGCCCTCTTCCCCCCACCCCCCATGGCCTAGACTGAGGGCCCCCCCCATCCCCTCCAGGTTCTGGGCTCTGTCTCTGGGCAGCCTCGGTCTGAATAAAAGCCATGGTGCTGATTCTGAGTGGAACAGGGGATTTGGAAGCAGCCGATCCAGGCGTTAGTGGGGCCCCAGGACCCTGGGGAGACGCGGGGGGGCCCGCGGGGAGCCAGGCCGGCCCAGCCGTTCATCCTTTGCCCTAGGCCATGGGGAGATCACGCTGCCGTGGATCTCCCAGTGAGTGGGGGGGGGTGAGAAGCAGGGTTGGAGAGGGGGAGCCCCCTGGGCAGCTTGGGCTCCCGCCCGGTCAGCCCCGCCCTCCCAGTGGCGAGGGGAGAACCCCCAGCTGCCAGAGGACGCCCAGACGTGGACAGGAGGAGGGGTGGGACTAGGGGGGAGGAGCAGAGGGAGGAGGGAGCGACTTGCTCTCTTTGGGTCTTGGGGGGCAGAGCCTGGGCCAGTACGGGGGGCGGGGCCGCAGAGGGACGAACCTCGCCATAAGGAGCCCTCCCAAAGTGGAAGGCGGGGCTTAGCGTCGGGGGCCGCCTTCCCCGAGAGCTTGAACCCTGACTGTCGGGAAGGTTTTGGGGGGCCTGGTTCCCGTGTCTCCCCAATGAGATATTTCCGTGGTGCTGGGGACCCCCTCCCCGGGCTCAGTTGGTATAGAGAACAAAAGCTGCCCACTCCAACGCCCGCCCTACCCGGAGCTCAGCCCGGGGGGACGAAAGGCCAAGGGGCGAAGGGAGGAACAGGAGCCCGGCACCAGCTTACGGGCGGCGGAGGGAGGAGGGGGCTTCCTCCTTGAGCACTCTGGGAGACTGGGGGGGGGAGGAGGGTAAGCCCGGCACAGGGGGAAAGGAAGCCCCCTTACAACCTCCCCAAGGAGTGCCCTAGCGGCCGTGTCGGCCCTCCGGCCTTTACAGCGTTCCTGATTGATTTAGGGGGCTGCGAAGTGCAGCCCTGGGAGAGAGGTGCTATCATTAGCCCCAATTCACAGATGAGGAAACTGAGGGAGGCAGTGATTAAAAGGCTCGCCCAGGGCTGCACAATGAGCAGGTGCCTGTAGCCGAGAGGGCTTTCTGGACTCAGCCTTGTACCCCCAGGCTGTCCCCAGAAGCTGCCATTTATGTATTCCTCACTCTCCCCTCTCACCCTTTCCCCCTACTTCCCCCCAGCTGGCCTATTCATTCATTCATTCATTCATTCATTCATTCATTCATTCATTCATTTATGTATTCCTCACTCTCCCCTCTCACAAGCCGCACTAGGCTGGCAGACCCTCTCTGGAAGCCCACGGGATCTCTCTGTACCTTACCCCAGAGCATGGTGAGACAACCAGGCTCATGTCAGTGGGCACACCTCCGGAGTGCCCAGGGGTGCCGCCCCTCTGGGGGGCCAGCCTCCATCCCTGAGGGCAGGGCCTCCCCAACTGCTGTATTAGGCAGGAGAAGGGACACAGATGTGGGGGGGGACTCCTTCCTCTTACACCTGACCCCCAGCATTTACCCTTCCCCATGGGGGGGTCTTCCCTATGCCAGCCCTTGTCCCCTGCCCCCGGGATCCCGGGGCCTTGCCTCCAGCAGGATGGAGGGATATGAGAAATGGGCTCCAGTCAGGACCACTCTCGGACCCTGGGCTCCTGAGCGTTCCCCCAGAGGCTCGGGATCATTGGGTCTCCCCGCTCTGTGGGCAGAGAGGAGCAGCTCACCAAGGTCCCTGGCAAGGCCACAAGCTGAACTCTGGACCTCTGCTGCCCATGTGGGGCCGGTGACCCCAGCCAGAGCCATAGGAGGCCATGACCCCAGCCAGAGCCATAGGAGGCCATGCTTCCCCCCTCCCAGTGACTGGAACACACACACACATGTTCCTGCACATTCATGTGTTCTTACACATGTGTGTTCTGCACACATATGTGTTCCTGCACACACATGTATACACGAGGTATTACACTTGCTCATACACTTGCTCGCTTTCTCATCCTGTTTCTTCTGAATTCCCTGGGGGGCAGGGAAGAGGCCCCCCCGAAATCAGTCAGAGGAGGCAGTAGTGCTTGAGCCCCGGAGGCTCCCCGGCCTGGCCTGGCCTGGCCCGTCTGGGCCCCGGAGGCTCCCCGGCCTGGCCTGGCCTGGCCCGTCTGGGCCCGGAGGCTCCCCGGCCTGGTCTGGTCTAGCCGGCCTCTCCCCTTTCCCTGCCAACCCTAACAGAGCCTCAGATTGGGCAGCCCTGCCCAGCTCCGGCTGGAGGCCCACTGAGGGGAGGCTGGGGGCCCATGCTAAGGGGGGGTTGCCACAGGGACTTGTTGATGGCCCTCTTGGCACTGATCCCTCCCCTCCCCTAGAAATAACCATTTGTTGCTCCTGCCTGCCCTGGCGCTTTGGCCCCAGGCTGTTTGCCACGGGGATGACAAGAACTTGCATCATTCTGAGATAAAAGCAGTGACCAGAGCTGGGGGGAAGGAGAAAGGGGAGGGGGCCAGAGCTTCTGAGGCAAAGGCCCCCCCATAACCCCTCCGCCCCTCCCGGGGCTCTGCAAGGCCCGGGCACCCCCACTGACTGCCTGTGCCCGGGAGGGCCAGGCAGCCTGCCCAGAGTAGGGGATGCTGCCGTCCCCATGGCCAAGGTCACCCAGCCCGTCCTGTGCGGGAAGCACCCGAGACTGGCAGAGTTCCCAAGAAGAATACCCCGCAGCAGGGTGCTCTCCAGGCCCCCCGCTTTCTTCGAGGTGAGGGCCAGCATCCCCCAGCCCCCCAAGACCCGGCGCCGCCCTCCACCCCATTTTGCAGCAGAGAAGGCCAAGACTCACTGAGGTTCAGTGACTGCCAGGTTTCCTGCCAGCAAGTGGGGCCAGGCTCGTGCCCAGCTCCTTGCCCCTTGGCTCAGCTCACCAACTCTCCAGCCCGGTGGGCCAGTTCCCCCACTTCTGGGGGTGTCACTGGCCTGAGAACTCCCCTGAATGGTCCATGCCTTCTGACAGGGAGCAGGAGCCTCC
The DNA here is from genome assembly GCA_023553655.1 of Myrmecobius fasciatus. NCBI lineage: Eukaryota > Metazoa > Chordata > Mammalia > Dasyuromorphia > Myrmecobiidae > Myrmecobius > Myrmecobius fasciatus. Next base: position 20,322 of record JAJPUD010019879.1, read on the forward strand.
CCTGGAGGTCGGGTCTGAGGCTCCCCATTTGGAGCCAACCCCCCCTTCTACCCCCCCCCGCCCAAGGAGCTTCAGCTGGGGCTGGGCCTTGCCTCCCTGCCCAGCATCTCAGGCCCTTGCTTGGGGGCCCAGGGCCCCAGGCCCTTGTTTTTTCTCAGTCCCCAAGGATTTCTGGGGCTCTGCGGGCAGCCGTGTTGCCTTGCCAAGGAAGATTGCCCCAGCTGCCCCCAGGCCTGTGACTAACACATCCTAAGCCCCCTCCTGCCCCCAGGCCTGGGACTGGCATGCCCTGGGCCCCCTCCTGCCCTTAGGCCTGGGACTGGCATGCCCTGAGCCCTCTCCTGCCCCCAGGCCTGGGACTGGCATGCCCTGGGCCCTCCCGCAGGAGGCTCAGCTCTGAGTCACTCCTTTTTTCCACTCCTTTGATGGTCTTTTCAGGTGCCCGTTTCAGGAAGGTCTCTCCCAAGATGGCAGATGCAGGGACTGGTGACAGAAGCAGGATCTCTATATTTAAACCCGGGGCCCGGGACAGCAGGAGTGAGCCAGGACCCGGCAGGAGGCTCTGAGAGGGGCCGATGGGGCTGCTGTGATTCAGGCCCGGGCAGCGGCTCATAAACATGTTTACCAGGCCTTGGATCTCCTGGGCAGGGAACAGGCTGTCCTTTCTGGGAGGCTGCCAGAGCAGGGCAGTTCCAAGAAGGGGAGGGGCAGCTGTGGCCTCTCTGCCCAGCAGCTGGCGTGCCCGGGCCGGCCTCCGAGGACAGCTCAAGTCAGCAGCCTCGGCCTCCCTCCTTCCTGTGAGTGGCTTGAAACAGGGCTCCTCGGGCAGCAGGCCAAAGGCCAGGGGACACTCAGTTCCCAGAGGCCCATCGGCCCCACCAAAAGTGTGGCGCACCCCACTCCCCCACCTCTCAACCTCTGCTCCAGGTCCACAGGTTACTGTACGGGGGAGGCTGAGGTGGGCCGGAAGCTGCCTCCTCAGCTCGGCTAAAGTGCCTCCTTCCTTCCAAGGACCAGGTTGGATCAGGGCAGCCGGGCTCACTTCCTAAGTGCCCACTGTGCCAGGCCCTGTGCTGGGCGCTGGGACATGAGGAGGAGCAAGGACCTGTCCCTGGCCGCAGGGGCTGATGGGAGCTGGGGTCCCAGCTAGCTCTGGACAGCACAAGGGAGGGCTGGCTTAGGAAGGAGGGCCAAACGGTTAGGGAGCTGGGTCTCTCGCTTCTCTCTGGGCCACGCTGCCTCGGTCTCCTTCCCGTCCTTGGCCCCTGTCAGAAGGTGCCAGGCTGGCGCCAACAAGCATTGGCAGTGCCCACCCCTGGGTGCCTGGAGCTCAACACCGGTGTCCCTCCAGTGGTCAGTGGGGAGGGGAGGTGAGCTCGGCCATGGCTGCCATCTTACCCCGAGCCCCAGCTCGTGGCCCCAGAGGGCATCAGTCCCCACAGGTCAGTCACTGGGGCCACATGTGCTGCCCCTCCCGCCAGGAAGGATTTCTTTTTTTGTTTTTTGTTTTTTTTTTTTTACTTGGCAAATCGAATATATGTATACATATTTCCAAACTTATCATTGTTGTGCAAGAAAAATCTTATCTACACAAACGATATATCAGATAAAGGAAACACAATGTAAGCAAACATCAATCAAGGAGTATGAGAATGTTATGTTGTGGTCCACATTTCGCATCCCTCTCTCTGGGTGTATATGGCTTTCTTCAGTGAACAATTGGAGGTGGTTTGAAACATTTCATTGTTGCAGAGAGCCATGTCCATCAGAATTGATCCTCATATAGTACTGTTGTTGCCGTGTATAATGATCTCCTGGTTCTGCTCACTTCACTCAGCATCAGTTCATGCAAGTCTCTCCAGGCCTCTCTGAAATCGTCCTGCTGGTCATTTCTCACAGAACCATAACATTCATATACCATCATTTATTCAGCCATTCTCCAATTGATGGGCATCCCTTCAGTTTCCAGTTTCTAGCCTCTACAAAAAGGGCTGCCACAAACATTCTTGCACATTTGGGGCCCTTTCCCTCCTCTAAGATCTCTTTGGGATATAGGCCCAGTAGGAACACTGCTGGGCCAAAGGGCATGCACTGTTTGATAACTTTTTGAGCATAGCTCCAAATTGCTCTCCAGAATGGCTGTATCCATTCACAGCATCACCAACAATGCCTCAGCGTCCCAGTTTTCCCACATCCCCTCCAACATTCATCATTAACTTTCAGGAAGGATTTCTGGTCCCAACTTGCTAGGACCCTGTGGGGAGCCGGGCAGGAGGCCGAGCTGGACAAGAGCCTGAGCCAGGCAGAGCAGGCTCCACAGCGGCACCCAGGGGACTTCCATGTTTCCTGTCTCCAGTGGGGAGCTGCAGCTCCCCTTTAACCCCAAGGACTCGGTATTGAAGGACAGCAGACACGTAATTATAGTAAAAATATTTATTAGAAAAGGTCTGGGTTTCTATGTACACAGCTTCATTCACACGGCAGTCACCTAGCACCAGATCTCCCTCAGGGGCGCAGACCATCGGGGAAGGAGGGGCTCAGGCCCCCCCAGCCCTGATCTCCCAGCCTGAGCTTACTCCCTCTGGGAGGCAGCGGGTGGGTCACAGCCAGCGCACAGGCCGGCCACACCCCTTTGGGGGCACTGACTGGGAGTGGAGCTCTGGCTGGGGGGAGGACGCCCCCATCTGCCCCCTCCCTGCCGAGTGACCCTCACAGTTACTGTAGCATCCATGTGACTGCGGGGGTCTGTACTGTCAGAACGCAGCCCGCTGTTTTACGAGGGGCTCCAAGCAGGGGTTCTGGCCCCCTTTGCGGTGTTAAAAGCCGGCACAAACTGGGGTCCCCTCCGGCAAGGCTGCAGGGCCCAGTGGAAGCTCCCACGGCCACCCAGGGACTCTGGGTTCCCAAGGCTCAGCCTTTGTCCACACCCTCAGGCAGCCGGACCGCCTGCTGGGGGGCAGGGAGAGCTTTGGGCCCCTTCCCCTTCGGTCCCCCTTTCCTATCCCCCCTCCCAGCCTGGAGTGGGACCTCACACCACCCTTCACTTTCACCTTCCTCTCCTCAAATCCACAAAACAGCCCCAGCCTCTCCTGGAGGCCGACCCTGCCTCCCACTGGCCAAGAACAGCCGGGGTCCTGCTGGGCCGCCCTGTGGCTTCCCCCCTTCTTCCGCCCCTTCGGGGTCCTCCAAGCTAAGGCGCATGCCCCCCAGGCCCAGAAGCTACAGAATAATTGGGGCTGGGGCCCCCCTTTCCTCCCCCTAAGGGACAGAGGTCCCGTGTCTACATGGGGCAGGCTTGGCTGCCTACCTGTTTGCTTGGGGTTACGGCGGCCATTTCCCAGGAGGGGCTCCTAACTTGTGCCCTTCTGATCGGCTGGCACGGAACCCCACTCACTCCCGCTTCTCACACAGCGGGCACGCCGAGGCTGCAGGGCCCCCGGGCCCTCTCCTCTCGGGAGCGAGGACGGGGCGTGCCGCCCTGGGGGGGCCCTCGGGAGCTGCCCTGCATGCAGTCAGTGGGGGGGCCGCTCACACACACACACACCCCTGGGCTGGGGAGCAGGGCTCTGCCCGAGGAGCCGGGCCTTGCTGCTTGTTCCCGCCCAAGGCCCGAGGCCGCGTGGGGGGGCCTCGTTCACATGGCCACCTTCTCCTTGGAGAGATTCCGGGGCTCCTTGCTCGGGGTGCACCAGTCCCCTGCCTCCGGGCTGGCCTGGTAGTGTTTGAAGGCCGACTTGTTGAACACGGGCAGCTTTTCTATGGACTCAGACGACAGGGCCTGGCGTGGGCAAACACACGGGTCAGCCCTCGTGGGGGCCGGGATTCCCGGGGGGAGCCTTGTGCTTTGGGGGCGCCGCAAAGGAGCCTGGGCTGCCAGGCGGGGGCTGTTCTGTGGCCAAGTCCGGGGCGGAGCCAGCCCCAAGGGCCTGAGGCTTCCTTCCTTCACTGTACACAAGAGGTGATTAATAATGGGGCAGTGAGAGTGAAGGGAGTGCTTGCCTCCAGGGAGCCGGCTCTCTCCTCCCTGCCCCTGCCCGGCCCCGCCTCCTAGGAAGCCCCCTCCCAGAGCGTGAGCCCACTGGGGAGGGGGCTCGACTAGAGGCGGCCTTGGGGGGCCTGGCGTGTAAATTTGTGGTCCAGCTGACGAGGGCGTCACAAAATGGGGCAGATCTTACCCAAAGGGTCCGTCTTCCCGGCCCCGGGACAGCAGACCCAGGGAGCGGGCACCCTCCCCCCCAGTGCACCCCGACTCCCAAGCCCTGGGGAGCACGAGCTCAAGCTCCGGCCTCTCCCGAGATGCTCAGTCACAGGGGGTGACCCCTGGGAAAAGTGGGAGCTGGACCTGAGGTCTCAGCCAGCTTAGCCCCGGCCCCCCGCCCCCCCCCCCGGCCCAGCTTTAAAAGGAGGGAGACATTGGTTGGGGTCCCCCGGGCTGTACCTTTAAGTAGATGATTGCGTCCGTTCCATATCCGGACAGCGAATAGAGATTCAGGTCCCCTTGAAAGTACTTGGCGTAGAGGCGGGAAATTGGCAAGCCGTACCCGAATCCGGCCTGGGGGGGGGGCAAGAGCCAGAGGTTGGTGGGTCCCGGCCCCCCAGGAGTCGGGGCACCCCTCAGCCCGCAGTGGCCCCGTCCGGATGCCCCTGGGACTGGTCCTTTCTCGGGCCCTGGTCCACCACTCCCGCTCTCTACGATGAGGGGCCGGCAGGGACCTTCGGCCTGAGTGCTGACCACTGCCCTTCCCTCCCCGGCCCTTACCAAAGGAGCGTTCCTGGAATTATCCATCACCGGGGTGGGGGCCGTGGTGTAGGTGTAGCTGAAGAGACGGTCGATTATTCTCAGAGGAACACCGCCCCCTCGGTCTGAAATCTGGGCAGAAGAGGGGAACCCTCAGTGGCCCGGACCCAGCCCCCCCCAAACCGCACCGGTAACCTCGGGGGGCCTCCTGCCCCGCACCCACCCACCTATGCTGGTAACCTCGGGGCCTTCTGCCCCGCGCCCACCCACGTCAGCCGCCACTTGCCTTGATGGTCAGGTCTTCCTTTCCCAGGACCACGGTGACCTCAATGGGCGTGAGCGAGGGCTGGCTTTCCTGGTGCTCCACTGTGGCCCTCATGGCATTCTGGGGGGAACCAAGGACACCTTGAACCCCTCAGGGTCTTGGCTCAAAGCCCCGAGTCACGATGGGACAGTTAAGCGGAAGGGAGCGGAAGGGGGGGCAAGGCAGGGGCCCATTTCTGAGCCACTTAAGACAGCCTGGCAAACCCTGGATAGAGGGACCACTCCGTGGCTCTGCCCGGGGGGGGCGTTCCTGAGGCTGGTCAATCATCCTGCCGGCCAGGCCTTTCTGAAAGCCAATCCCATAGAAGAGGGGGGCCCCCCGCCGTGCACAG
>JAJPUD010019880.1:0-12178 GCA_023553655.1 Myrmecobius fasciatus
ATGGTGAAAATTGTCATCAAAATTTGAGCTAATTTTTTCTCCTTCTCTTCTTTTTGTTGGTCCTCCTTCCATTTCCTTAAATGGCCTGAGGATAACTTTGCTTGGCTAGGCTTTTCTTTAAGCTTTCTTCAACCTGTTATTTTTTGGGTTTTGTTTTTCTTTTTGCCATTCACTGCTTCTCTCTGCTTTATGAACCTATGGTGCTCATAATCTTCCTATATCCCTTTTAGAAGTTTTTGCAAATAAGTTTATATTCTAGTCACCTTTAGCTGTCATCCTTCTCCATTTGAAAAGTAAATCAAATGTTTGCCAACTAAGGTGCTTTTTAGACTCTTTCGGGATTCCTTAAGGTAACTAACTTGCTTAAGTCTGGTGTCAATGTCCTTTCTCCTGTTTACCCATTTTTCATTACTGATAACTTGTTTGAATAGGTCAGGTTGAGTTGTTTCAGTTGCATAGTTTTTTCCCCTTCTCTTCTTAACATTCTTTTTTCTTAATTTTGCACTAATCTTGATCTTTGCTCTAAGAGGTCAGTGTTCCAATGATACACAGGGAGCTGATTCAAGAACATCTCCCATATTAGTAACAAGTTGTTCTTGCTCTTTTAAAATATAACCACCTTGGCTTTTTGTTATTTTATTCAGTGTTTTCTATGTCCAATACCTGCCAACTTTTTTTCCAAAGTAATTATTCATAACATAGAGATATGAGGTGTCTGTATAGGTCTACAAATCTTTGGTCTCTCATTTCTTATTCCTGATATATTTTCCAATACATTTCTCACTATTCTCACCCACTTACACCTTTTCATTGAAGGTTCCAATTATCAGAGTGTATGTTTATTTGAAGAATTTTGCTGAGTTCTTCAAAGGATTTCTGTACCTCTTAATCTTCATCTTCATCATTCTCACCTTAACTTAAATGTGTCCAAAATTACAAATCTCCCTGACCCCCAACATGGTTCCCCTTAACTTGATTAGCAAATGTTTACTTAGTGCTTCTTATACTATCAATCAGTACGTAATAATTAAGCACCTACTATGTGCCTGGTACTGTACAAGATTGTGGGATACAAATACAAAAATGAAATAATCCCTGATGTCAAGGAGTTTGCATCCTAATAAGGTCAACAAATATTCAAGTATATGTAAGAATATGCAAAAGAAATATAAAGAAGATAAAAACAAATAAATTGTTGTTGAATTGTGTCCAATTCTTCCTGACCCCGTTTGGAGTTTTCTTGGCAAAGACTGGAGTTATTTACCATTTTTTCCTTCCAGCTAATTTTACAGATAAGGAAACTGAGGCAAATCTTATTAAGTGACTTGCTCAGGGTCACACAGCTAGTAGGTAGCTGAGGCTGGACTTGAACTCAGGAAGATGAATCTTTCTGATTCCAAGCCTGGTACTCTATTCACTGTGCCACCTAACTACCCATACAAACAAATAGAAAGGTAATTTGGGAGAGTTGGAAGTAGTATTTGGAGGCATCAGGGAAAGTTTCATATAGAAGATAGATTTAAATTTTGGGTTTTGAAGTAAGAGAAAGATTCTTTAAGGCAGACGAAAAGAGAGACTATATTATAAAAATGAAGGATGTCCACTATAGATATGGAAGTAGAAGATAGATGTTCTTTGTGAGTAATAGAGGTCAGTTTTCTATCACAAAGGCGACTTCTGTCATCCTCTCCTCCTTCACTTCTGTCTCACGTGATGAAGTGACCTTACTCTTTACCTGCTACTTGTTCTATCCCATCTCCTTTGACAAATTGTCCCCTCTTGTCATCCCCCCTCCTTCACTTATGTTTAATCCCCCCCCTTACTGGCTCATTTCCTATTGCCTACAAACAAGCCCATTTCTCTCCAACCTCTCCCTTGCTCCTTCCATCCTTGCCATCATCCTGTGACTCTTATTGTCTTTGTGACTAAATCCCTTGAAAAGGCCATCTATAATAGGTTCTCCACTTTCTGGCCCCTGACTCATTATTCCACCAATGTTTCTCTTTCTAAAGTTCCCAATGATCTCTTAATTTTCTAATTCAATGAATTATCCTTCTTCTTGACTTCTCTTGATACCAGTTATCCCTCTTCCTTCCCCGATATTATTATCTTTAGGTTTTCAGGGAACCTCTTGTGCCTTATTCTCCTCCTATCTAAGAGATTACTCCTTTTTTGACTCTTGCTGGATCTTCACTCATATCATGTCCTCTAACTGTAGATGTCCTACAGGGTTTTGACTTATATCTTCTTCTCTTCTCTTTCTATACTACTTCTTAATAGTGTAGAGAATCAAAAGCCTCCTATTATTTTATTTTTATTTTTTTTTTTTTGCTTTTTGCTGAGGCAATTGAGGTTAAGTGACTTGCCCAGGGTCACACAGCTAGGGAATGTTAAGGGTCACACAGCTAGGGAATGTTAAGTGTCTGAGACCAGATTTGAACTCAGGTCCTCCTGACTTCAGGGCTGGTGCTCTATCCACTGCGCCACCTAGCTGCCCCAAAAGCCTCCTATTATTGAGGAAGCATTCCTGAGAGTAGACCTGGTAGTACAATCTGGACAAATAAACCTTTTCCAAGGACTTGGATAAAGAAATTCTTAATTGATTGAGGATGTCCTGAAGAGAAAAATACCAGTCTGTTTTGAAGCCAATTTGGAGAAAGGTGTTCTGGGGGATCATGACAGTTAGGTCTTATTGTTACTTCTTTTGAAATGTCTTATGGATTTACCCCCCTCCCTTCTTTTCCCTTTCCACTACCCTATTTGGGCCCTTATTATCTGATTTTAAAAAAATAACCCTCAACCTTTGGGACTCATAAGTCAAGACATGGATTCATCCAATAGTGATACCATGTTTATCCATTAATTTGGGACCATGTAGAAACTGTTTTTAGTGTAAGCCCACTCTCCACATGATATAAGTATGCCCTCTATATTAACTAGGTAAGATGGTGTTTCGGGGGTTTTTTTGTTTCTTTTTTGTTGAAACTTTTTATTTTCAAAACATATGCATGAATAATTTTTCAACATTGACCCTTGCAAAACCTTGTGTTCCAAATTTTACCCTCCTTCCCTCCACCCCCTCTCCTAGATGGCAAGTAATCCAATATATGCTAAACATGTTAAAATATATGTTAAATCCAATATCTGTATACATATTTATACAATTATCTTGCTGCATAAAAAATCAGATTAAAAAGGAAAAAATGAGAAAGAAAACAAAATGCAAGCAAACAACAACAAAAAGAGTGACAATGCTATGTGTGATCCACACTCACATCTCTGGGTATAGATGTCTCTCTTCATCACAAGATCATTGGAATTGACCTCAATCATCTCATTGTTGGAAAAAGTCACATTCATCAGAAATGATCATCATATAATCTTGTTGTTGCCATGTATAATGATCTCCTGGTTCTGTTTATTTCATTTCACTTAGCATCAGTTCATATAAGTCTCTCCAGGCCTCTCTGAAATCATCCTGCTGATCATTTTTTACAGAACAATAATATTCCATAACATTCATATACCATAATTTATTCACCCATTCCCCCAACCCATCCACTCAGTTTCCATTTTCTAGCACTACAAAAAGGGCTGCCACAAACACTTTTGCACATTTGGGTCCCTTTCCTTCCTTTATGATCTCTTTGGGATATAAGCCCACAAGAAACATTGCTGGATCAAAGGAGATGCACAGTTTGATAGCCCTTTGGGCATAGTTCCAAATTGCTCTCCAGAATGGCTTAATCCATTCTGAGTTCCACCAACAATGTATTACTGTCCCAGCTTTCCCACATCCTCCCTCCCCTAACATTCATCATTATCTTTTCCTGTCATCTTAGCCAATCTGACAGGTGTGTAGTGGTATCAGGTAGAGTTGTCTTAATTTGCATTTCTCTGATCAATAGTGATTTAGAACAACTTTTCATATGACTAGAAATTATTTTAATTTCTTCATCTGAAAATTGTTCATATTAGTTGAAGAATGGCTTGAATTCTTATAAATTTCAGTCATTTCTCTATATATTTTAGAAATGAGGCCTTTATCAGAATCCTTAAATGTAAAAATGTTTTCCCAATTTATTGCTTCCTTTCTAATCTTATCTGCATTAGTTTTGTTTATATAAAAACTTTTTAACTTAATATAATCAAAATTATCTATTTGGTGTTCAACAATGAGTTCCATTTCTTCTTTGGTCACAAATTTAGGGTGATGTTTTAAATCTTGTAATTTGATGTTTTTAAATCTTGTAAGCCGTTCTCTGGGTGGAATACTTCTGAATGCTTTTTTTTGATTAATTGAAAATGGACTAGGTTACCAGTAAATTAGAGCAGGACTTCTTGAACTTTTTCCACTGGTGATCTTCTTTCACCTGAGAAATTTTTACATGACCCTGGGTATATAGGTATATAAAGCAGGCATACAAATCAAACATCTAATGATAAAAAAAAATCATCATTTCAGAACTCCCACATTCAGTTATAAGATTGTGAACCATAGTTTAAGAAGGAACTAGAGTATGAAGTGAGGAATGGAGTAGTGTGGTGCTACATCCAGGACCCCAAGAAATAGTAGCAGCAGATACTTTAAGGGTTTAAATTCACTATTTTAGTACATCTACCTTTTGGTCCAGTTCCATAGAATCAGAAATAAGTGGTTTTCATTTGTTACGTTGTACGGAAAAAAAAAAATTGTCTCATTCTGGCTGGGCTGTTTTCCCTTTAAGAAGAAAGAAGGCCATCCTTGGGATTTGGTTAGTCCCAAGGTACCAGGGTTTGAATCATTTACATGGCTTCCTTGTTGCTCTAGGTATAAAAAGCCCAGTTTGTGGGAAAGTATCTATTTGAATGAATAAATGTTATTTAAGTTACAATGTTATTGAAGTAACAATATGTAACACAGCTAGTATGATATGTAGAGTGCTGAGCTTGGAGTCAGAGACTCATTTTCTTGAATTCAAATCTGGCATCAAATATTTTTCTCTCTGTGTGACCTTGCACAAATCAGTTTTCCCTGTTTGTCTCAGTACTTCATCCATAAAATGAGCTGGAGAAAGATATGGCAAACCATTCCATTATCTTTGCCAAAAAAAAAAAATCCTAATGGGCTCACGAAGTGTTAAATATGACTGAAATGAACAGCAGCAGCAGCAACAGCAGTATTAAGAAGTGAATGCATTTTCATAGAATGTTATGGTTCACAAGAGTTTCATCGATGTAGTCCCAAATCTGAATTATTGGACTTAGTTTAGCCTGGCCCAGAACATTTGGGATTAGTCAGCAAGACTGCATAGGTATCATGGTTGCTGTCCTAGTTAAAGTGCCTTAAGTGGAGCTAAATAGCCAAATATGGAAATCTGGTACTTCCTTAATTCTAGTCTCATATTGGGAGTCCTCTCAATGGAAAAAGAAGGGGGCCCTCCACTGACCCTATAGGATTAGCCCAATAATGTGCTTAAGGAACATGATTAAAAAGAGTAAATATATCAGAGCAACTAGCATTACGGACTCTTGCTAAAGATTTTAGAAAGCTGATTTGCTAGTTTTGAAAATAAATTGGTTTTGCATTTTCAGCTACAAAAGGGAAGAAACATTTGCTTTTTAAAGACCCTTCCCCAAAGGCAAAGAGGCAATTTCTGAACTTAGTAAAAGCACAGATGAAAAGGGCCATGCTGACTGGGATAAGGACTAATAGTCTACAAGTAGGAAACATGGTCTCTAAACCAGATGTCTAGAAGGAACATGGGATGAATCCCTTGATATTAGGTTTTATCAGGGAAAAGAATGAGAGCAGGAGTAAGAATGAGAACTGGGAACCCTCACTAGTGCTAAGAGAGCTTCATCTTACTTTATTACTACCCCCAGTGGGGTGATTTCTTCCACTGGGGCCTTGGAAGGAAGGAGGGTTTTAACCACCAAGAAACTTGGAAGGCTGCAGAAGTTTAAATAGCAGCCTAATTAGCCATTAGAACAACAGTTGCTGAGAATGTGGTCTAATGGGACCTGATGGGGAGCTTCTTCAAAGTTCTATGGGTTTGGGAAAATCACAAAAGATTTTCTGTTGAAAAACCAGTTAAATCCATTAGAGGCTCCAGATGGGTACTCTTCATCTCTTTTTTGTTGCAGACCCTGGAGAGTTCTGCCTGCCTAGCCCCATAAATCTGAATTCCTTCTGCAGACAATGTCCTAATAAGGATCAGCAAAGGAAAGGACAAAATTCCTAAGAGACATAGGTTGGGTAGACTGTATTCAATTTCCATCCCACCAGCAGATCTCCATTCCCCATGATCATCCTGTATCAGAAGCATTAGAAACTCTTTCCCTATTGGATAAAGTCCCCACTTGAGTTGCCTCAGGCTTATAGCTATCTGCCTCCACCACCACACCACCCTATGGGCCTGGATGATCAATTGAAGACATTTTAGTAGGAGATTGGGACTTTCCCAGTAACTGTTTGGGCAAATAAGGCTGCCCACACAAACAGACCTTCTGGAGATTATGGGAGATAGCATAGTGGCAGCCTCTCTATTAATGAACTCTGGATGTGGCTCTTGAAACATTGGAATGAAAAGATAATTAATCATCAGTCTATGAGGATGTTATGTGATAAGAATAAAACTATCATAGTATAAATAATAAGGGTCTTTTATTCTGCTCAAACTTAGGCTGTCTCAAAAATCCAGATCCCCATGTGAACATCCTATTTTTGTATATAGACTTGTATATGTCCAAATTTTTGTATATAGACTTGAGGGACTTAGAATAAATAACATTGGATAAAGATTAAGATTCCCACAAGACTCAGAGTCACCAAGGGACCAGACTCAATATGCCCAAACCATGGCATCTTAGAAATGGGAAGAGAAGGTGTCATGTATATGAAGGAATTCTAGATACTAGCAACCAAGTTACTTTATTATACCAAATGATGCTCAATAAGTCCATAGGGATACATTTACTTTCACTGGGGTTAGAGGGTATCCTTATGGATTCTCTGAGGGTTATTTGGTATAATAATAACCTAGCTGCCAGTATAACATCACAGGTGATAACTTTTACATGAATTGGATTTAAGTGAGACAGAGTTGCACAAAGTCATGTCTTACTCTCTCTTCCAGAGTTATCAAAGTCCAATGGCAGAACAAAAGTCAAGATGACTGGTAGTAATGTGGAATGCAGTGATTGACCTTGGTATCTTTGAAGGCTGATCAAGTTCTAAGTAATGTACAATGCCTGCTTTAGACACCTACATGGCCACTGGAACAAATTGTTCTCTGCAAGGGGAAGTTTTCCATGCTTGGGGTAGACACAAAGGGGGGTTAATACCATAAAGGGAAGGGACATTATTGTTCAGATAGAAGATACCTTTCTGGGTCACAGTTGTGTTGCTGTGGGAATGAAATTCAATAACAATAAACAAACTCTTTTACTGAGTTATAAAACACCAACTTCACAGGTAATGAGTTGGGAGAGACACAAATATAGAACATTTCTGAAAAAACCTAGGAATTTTAATGGACTGCAAACTCAGTATGAGTTATTAGTATTTTGAGGCAGCCAAAAAGAGCTCATGAAATTTAAAGGGACTTAACTTCCAAAAATAGAGATGGCAGATATATTGTATTCTGTTCTTGTAATACTTCATTTGAAGTACCATTCCTGGGTAACACAGTTTAAACAAAAAGATGTTGATAAGGTGGAAAGTGTCCACAAGAAGGCAACCAAGGTGGGAAAGGGTCTTTAGACTATAACGTCTGAGGATGTTGAAGGAAATGGATGAGTTTAGTCTGGAGCACACTCATGGATGAAGACATGATAAATCAGCTGTCTCTAAACATTTGAAATACTGCCACATGGAGAAAGGAATATTTCTCATTCTATTTGGCCCCAGATAGCAGGACCATATGGCATGAATGGAAGTTGCAGAAATGAAATTCAGGCTCTAAACACAAAGAAAACTTTCTAACTTTTAAAATTGTCCAGAAGTAGAATAGGCCACCTCAAAAGTAGTGAGTTTTGAATTCTGGGTGGTAACTATGACTCTGCATGATCGATTTGAAGCCCAAATAAAAAAAGACTGGACAATAAAGAGTTCTCCCACTTGGGGTGAGGATCAATGGAAGAGTTTTATTAATGCTTCCCACCATATACTTCTGTTTGTGGAAATGTTAGGGCTTCTCAAAATTATCAGATGACCTCTGCTGAACTGAATAACCAGTTTGATACCCTCATAAAAGTGATGGAGATTGAAGATTGCAAGCAAGCTGGCTGTGATATTATGTTATGATGGCCATGAAACCAGATGATCCCCTTAAATATGGGCAAAGCAGCTACTTCTGTTTAATAGTGCTCATTGTGTCAGCCATAACATCTGCTTCTGAAAGATCAAGGCTATATGATCCCAAATGATTCTTGATTTGCCTTAGATTTGGCAAATTGATTATACTGGTCCTCCTCCCTCATCTTAGAGCAGCAATTGCCATTGCTGCAATTGGTAGTTATTCAGGGTACTATGACAAACTAGCACTGCCCTAAGAAAGAGGGAGGGAGATGAGAAAGTGATTTTTTTGCTTCTTTGTTTAGATCCCTCCTCCAGAAGACTTACAGGATAAGGATGGATTACTTTTAGACGTAGTCCTTCCTATTTGACTCCTTCCAACCTTTCCTAATTCTATCACTCAGATTTTGAGGACTATTCTCCCCTCAGAAGGTTCTACACCTGATAGAAAGAGTTAGGATACCTTTATTTAGCAAATATCCTTTCTCTGATAATTCAGACATCTCTTAAGAAAAGGCTTTTAAGGAACCAGAAAACAGAGTTATTGAGGGGTGCTTTTGTTTTGTTTTAAAAATATTTTTTAAAATGTTTTATTGATCTTTTTATATCATCATAGTTTTCCTCAGTATTATTCTTCTTCTTACCCCTCCCAGAAAGTATATAATATATAGTTTAACCATATAACAAATAGTATTTTCTTTTTTATGAAAAGCTTTTTATTTACAAAACATGAGTGATTTTTCTACATTGACCTTTGCAAAACTTTTTTTTTGTTCCAAGCTTTTCCTCTCCTTCCCCCCACCCCCACCCCTAGATGACAGGTAATCTAATACATGCTAAATATGTTAAATTATATGACAAATCAAATAGTATTTTCTAAAGAAAAAAGAAAAGATGAAAAAATCAACATAATTGATTAATACATTGAAAAGTTCTGAATGTATGTGCAATGTGCAAAACTATGAACCTTCCATCTCCACAGGAGTGTTGAGAAATGCTTTACTTTCTATTAACATGGGGGAAGTAAAGCAAGAAGAATGAGCCATGGGAGATTTGAAGAGGGATGACAATTTGGTGAGTAAGATGATGAATCAATTAGGGAGATATAAAAAGATTGCCTTGCTAGAGAGTAGGCCCGGTTGAGATCATATAGCACAAATTTGTAGCAGATCCAGTCAACATGGTTCCATAATTTATTCCAGTTCTGTTCAACAGCTCTTGAATAGGAGTGAAGATAGCAGATAGTGGAAATAATCTTACTAGGTTACCCCCACCCACCAATAAACTCCAGAGGCAAGAGGTTTTTATAAATTCATAATTATAACAGATACTCAAGAGACCTTTTGGGGGATTTTTTTAACATTTATTTCCTTGTTGTCATTAATCTTGTGTATTTTATATGTAATCTGAGCCTCCTTTAGAAATTAAATAATTGAACAAACTCTAGAGGCTCCCCATTACCTCTCCAATCAAATATAAAATTCTTTATTTAGCTTTTAAATCTTTTCAGAACCTAAACTCTTCCCAGTCTTCTTAAACTTTATTCCCTTTTACATACTCTTAAGATTCAGCAACAACCTTATAAGGTAATTTCCTATTTATCCTGTATATAGTTTGTTTGTACTTAATTGTTTGTTGTCTCTCTCATTAGATTGTAAGCAACTTGAGGGCAGGGACTGTCTCTTACCTTTTTTTGTATCCCTAGCATTTAGCATAGTGCCTGGCACATAGTAGTAGGCACTTTTCTAGTTGTTGTTGAATAGTTTAAGTCATGTCTAACTCTTCATGATCTCGTATGGGGTTTTCTTGGAAAAGATACTGGAGTGGTTCTCTATTTCCTTCTCCAGATCATTTTATAGATGAGGAAATTGAGGCAAACAGGATTAAGTGACTTGACCAAAGTCACACAGCTATCAAATATCTGAGGCCAGATTTGAACTCAGGGAAAATGACTCCTGACTCCAGGCCTGGCTTTCTATGCACTTAGACTCCTAGATTCCCTCCTTCCCCAATTCCATCCCTTTTTACTAGTTGTCTCCCATAGATAGGATGCCCTTCTCTTCTCTACCTCCTGTCTTTCCTAGCTTCCTTAAGTCTCTGCTGAAATCTTTTTTGCAGGAAGTCTTTTCCACTTCTCCCCACTATTGTTGCCTACCCTCTGAGATTACCTCTAGTTTATCCTATGCCTCTTGGTTGTACATAATTGTTTCCCTGGTCTCCCCCCTTAGAGTATTCCTGAGACCAGAGATTGTTTTTGCCTTTCTTCGAATCTCCAGAGTTTAACCATATCATGTCACACAGTAAGCACTTAATAAGTGTTGATTTACATCAATAAAACATTTAAAAAGATAAAAATATCAAATGCAATAATGTAGGTCAAGTCCTTTGGAAATTATAGAGCAGTTTTTATAATAGTAAAGTGTCAGAACATGCCAGTTAACATGCGTTTATTAAGCATTGGTTACGAACAAGGTAATTGTTCCACAAAAAAAAGTAAATATTGCACAATGGGAAGGGGAGAAAATACCCTTCCAGCTAGAGTGGCAACATGACAGAAAGTGTATTGGACTAAAAGTCAGAGAAACCTGACTTTGTCTCAGCATTTATTATTATGTGACACAAACACTGACTTTCTCTGAGACTTGGTTTCCCAATCTAGAAAATCTATTTTAAAAAAAAAATCTCAGTATCTCACAGTACTCTGTGAATAGTGAAATTTTACTTAGTAAAAAATGTGATCAGTTCATAGGCTGGTTAGTAGCCTGGCAAGTGGGAAATCTACCCTGGTTGCTTTTGGGAAGGTCTTCCCCTACAGGAGATGAAAGAAAAGTTGCTTTGGGTTGCATTGAACCTGGAGCCTCCTTCCAGGGAAAGGGGGGATTAAGCTCTTGTCGACATTATCATCACTATTTTGATAGCTTTATTAATACACTGAGGCAGCAAGGTGACTTAATGGGTAGAGTGTCAGTCCTTGGGTCTCCCTAAATCAGATACTATCTGTGTGACCCTAGGCAAATAACTTAATCCTATTTGCCTCAGTTTCCTCATCTGTTAAGTGAGCTGGAAAAGCAAATGGCAAACTGCTACGCATCTTTGCCAAGAAAATCCCAAATGAGATCACAAAGAGTCTGACATGACTGAAAATAACTGAAAAACCACAAAATTAAAAGACAACCAAAATAAATCTTATTACTTACAGTGCGGGCTTCATTAGATCCACAGGTCTCTACTTCTGCGGCATACTATTGAACACTCAGCAAGGAAAATAACATAAGCTGGTTGTTATGCTTTAGAAATTTAATAATGGGGCAGCTAGGTGGTGCAGTGGGAAGAGCACAGCCCTGAAGTCAGGAGGACCTGAGTTCAAATGTGACCTCAGACACTTAACAAATCCTAGCTGTGTAACCCTGGGCAAGTCACTTAACCCCAATTGGCTCGGCTAAAAAAATAAATAAATAGAAATTTAATAATGATAATAATAGTAATAATAACTAACACTTAAATGGTACTTCTTAAAGTACAATGTTTGCCAAACATTTTATAATTATGATTTCATTTGATCTTTACAACAGTTATGGAAGGTAGATGCTATTATAATCCCCATTTTTAGAGATAAGGAAACTGAGGCAAGCAGAGATTAAGTAGCAAATCTAGGGTCACATAAACTAGTAGGTTCTATGTTCACTGCCTCTAAGTGTTTGAGATAGAATTTGAATTCTAGTTTACCTGACTCCATGTTCATTACTCTATCCAAAGTACCACCTAGCTAACCCTCTATAGACACAGTACCACTAATATAGATGTGTGTATACATCATATACACAGTATCTATAGATATGGTAGATAGATAGATAGATAGATAGATAGATAGATAGATAGATAGATAGATAGATAGATAGA
>JAJPUD010019881.1:0-23848 GCA_023553655.1 Myrmecobius fasciatus
CTATTTGTTCAATTTTAATTTTTAAAGTATTATTTCCTTTATTTATCTTTTTTAGCTCCTTTTGTAGCTGGCCAATTGAGTTTCTTGATTCAATGCATTCTTTTTCCATTTTGCCAGATTTATTTTTCAGTGAATTGTTGTCTTTTTCCAATTCACCAATTTTGTTTTTCAGTGAACTGTTTTCTTTTTCCAGTTCACCAGTCCTATTTTCCAGTTTTTGATATTTCTGTTGCCCTGATCTCAATTTATTTCCCCATTCTTCTTCTAGCTCTCTTTTGAGATTCTTAATGCAGTCATCCAGGTAAGCCTTCTGAAAGGGAGACCAACTTAAGTCTGCCTTTGTGGCTTCATCTGGGATTGTTTTCATAATGTCAGGATCTGGGGACTGTTCTATTTTTTCTCCGTAAAAGCTTTCTATGGTGAGAGCTCTCTTCTGCTTCTTGCTCATGGTTTAAAGTTGGGATATTCTTCAAAAGCAGAGAAAACTGCAACAATTTGTATTTGCTCTGGGGCAGTTTGCCGAGTTGACTTCCGATCTGAGGCTGGTGGGGCTAGATTCGCACTAGGACCACGTTTTCAGCTGGTCTCGATCCACCCTTTACCAAAGGCAGATCTGCCAAAGCACCTGCCCGCAAGCAGAGCAAAGTGGCCCAGGCGTCTCCCAGGGGCTTCCTGGGTGCCTTAAATCCGCCCCTCTATCACAGCCCTGACTTCCGCCCTGGCTGGAGTCTGATGGCGACCAGCGGCCGATTTCCCCTGAGGCTAACCTTTTCCGGAGTTCTTTCAAGGTAGATTTTTGATAGAAATGCGTTGTAGTCCAAATGTTTGGCGGAGCCTTCACTCAAAAACCAGTTTGAAGGCTCACTTTGTCTGGGTCTGAGGGAAGGTCCCAAAGGAGTTCACAGAGAAAGATGTCTGCAGTTTGCCATCTTGGCTCCACCCCCCCAAAATAAGAATTGTTTTGCAGGCCTTGAAACACATTAAAAAAAGTTTTTGAAAATCAAGTGAGAGATGTAATGGAAAGATTGGGAAGAGAAGTGAGAGTGATGCCAAAGGAAATACAAAAAGCTAATGAGAAAAATGTCTTAAAAAGCAAAATTGTTCAAATGGAAAAAGAAGTATAAAACCTCATCGAGGAAAATAATCAATTAAAAATTAGAGTAAATGGAAAGTACTGACTTTGAGATATCAAGAAACAAAACAAAACCCAAAGAATGAAAAAAAATAGAAAACAATTTTAAATATTTCTTGAGAAAAACAATTGACATGAAAAATAGATACAAAATAGCTAAGTTTTAAAAATTTGGCCTACGTAAAAGCTCTGATAAAAAAAGAGTCTAGATATTGTCTTTTAATTGTCTTTTTGTTGTCGTTTGCTTGCATTTTGTTTTCTTTCTTATTTTATTTTCTTTTATTTTCTATTATATTTTCTTTTATTTTCTATTATATTTTCTTTTATTTTATCAAGAAAAACTATTCTGATATTCAAGAACCAGGGGGTTAATTAGAAATGGAAAGAATTTATCTATCACCAAGAGATCTCAAAGTGAAAACTCTCAGGAAGTTAGCAGATAGATAGATATAGACAGACAAGCAGACAGATAAGTATATGTATAGAATATTCTCATTACTTTGTTTTTGATAATTTGATGGTTAAATTGGTGACATAATAAATTCAAAGAAAGGAAAAATAAAACAGAAATTATTTGAGACTTCAAATTTCCCAAAACATTTTTAAAAGTATGTGAGAAGGAAGTAATTCTCCTGAAACTTTCAACTCCTGTAATCTTATATGAGCTAATTTATATAATTTAAAATATATATGGTAATTTAATATTTTTATGTATGATAAATGTCAACATCACTGTTACACTGAATGATATTAAAAATAATTCCCTTAACTGAATTATTATCACACCTTATACACATTTTTTCACATAACAATGAACTGTTCTCTCTCTGTGAAAAAGGAAGACAGAATATTATTGTCATTTAGTTGCTGAAAGAAAAGAATCTCTGTAATAAAGGATATGTGATTTCATGATAAAGTAATACCTATCTTCTTGAAATGCTTTTCCATTTTCTACTGTGAATATCATTGTCATAAACTTCATTACTGGCATCAAGGTAAAATGTCAATCAATTTCTTTCATGTAACATAAAGAGTCTGTATCCCCCTCTGCTCACTCTCATGACTGCAAAAAATACCATAACCTTTTTACAGCAATGTAACAATGTATAGATTGTGTCACTAGCCACCTGAAATGAAATTTAAATTGAGAAAAATCAAATGACATAAACCTGTTACATTAAGTGAAATAGAAAGGTCAATAAGCAAGCCTACTATAAATGATGGGTTCAATGTCTACTTTGTACATTCTTTGTAAAAGAGCATTCCTGTGCATAATACTGTGGAGTAACACTGTTTTTTTCTTTGATTCAGAGAGAAAGAAAATCAAATAACAAAAGCAAGTCTATCAAACAGAACCTTTGAAAGGAGGATAGTTACTTGTTCTATTTTCTCTTAATTATTAATACTAAAATTTAAAGTCAGATTATATTATTTGAGATCCAAACAAATTATTTAGTTAATTTGTCAATATGAATCAAACCAGTGGGGTAACCCAGTTATGTCTTTTTTCTCCACTTCCACTTTTTTTTTCCTTAAGAGTCCAGAATGAAGAGAATTAAGTGGGTTACTGATGAAAGCTGAGAAGTGCTTTGACAGCAGAAAGAAGATGTCTTTAACTTGAAATAAAAAGAAAATTATCTTTCATGTTAAAAAAAAATCATACAACTTGCACTATGTTCATCTCCTATTCATGAAATACAAACATAAGTGTATATCTAAGTAACCTGTGGTCCAGAACCAAACTCTTAGTTTACATGGTATGAATCAAACTTAGGAATAGTTCACACAAATTTTGCATAGATTAGTATTGTGTCTACTCATTATAGTCCTGGAAATTGCATAATTTTTCTTTGTGTCTCAGGCTTTATGATAGAGAAAAGGGGACTTAAGAAATACACTTTTTATGTTTGTCATTATTATTGTCTAATAATAGCAAATGACATTTCTGTAGCCTTGCATAAATGATATAGTAGGGAGTTTGATTTTTGTGCATCCTCCAAAGGTAAGTACTCCATCCTCTCTGGAGTGAAAATACATTCTAAAATCTTTCTGAAGCACTTGTATGCATAGAAATTCATTATTGTTACCTGTACCTGCAAATTGTTAAATAATATTTGTCACTGAACTATGAAAAGCTACTCACTCAACCATCTTTAACAGATAAATTTTTTTTTGCCTCTGATTTCCACCTTTTGATGCAATTCCATTTTTTTGGAGCATAGTAAATATCTCTGCCTTGGACTTTTAATGAGGAGGAAAAAAAAAGACAAATTCTCTCCCATCTAACTGGCAGAAATGACTACTGTACAGATAAGGGCATATGATTTTCCTGCTGAGCCAAAAATTAACTTCATGTTCCTAGATGACTCACCTATTTTGTTTAATTATCTGAGGATAAATACTACCAGTTGTTAGAAATAGATATTTCTATGCATGACAGCCACTTCATGAAGATAAGTGAAATGAAATCATGAAATTGGGTTCTGATTTCCCTATGTAAGGAGTTCCATGAAATTATATTTATCTTGCAAGAGAAAATGTTGACCAACATGATATTATACAAGCCTAGTAGGACAGAAGATCATGAGTTTCAACTTGGACAAGATAAAGGTGGAAAAAAATTGATTCATCCATCATTCCAGTCTCCTTGAGAGTCCTTTATAAGTTTTAGCTTTAGAGATTTCCCTTGGAAATGGGCATAAGTATAATTAGTGAGAGAATATAAGAAAAACCACACTCCAGTACTTTTAGAGATCTCAGCACTGAACCCAGTTTAGAGAGACAGAGATTCAGAAAGAAAGAAACAAAGAGAGAAAATAAGAAGAGAAAGAGACAGTGAAAGATAGACGAGAGAGAAAAAATTCATAAAATTAGAGGAGAATTTAAAAAATCATCAGAAGAAAATATAAACAGATCTATGTTCAGACAACCAAAAATCTAAAGGAAATGGGTAACCTAAAAATAAAAGAATCAAGTAAAAAGAACATGAAATATAAAACTTACATCAATTAAAGAAAGTAAATTGGGGGTGGAGTCAAGATGGCAGAGAGTACACATGTCTTTATCTGAACTCTCCCTTAGTTCCTCAGATCAGCATCAAATCAAGCATCTGAACTGGTTTTGGAGTGACAGAATCCACAAATATTTGGAGTGTAACAAATTTCCAACAGAAGTTATTTTGGAAGAACTTCAGAAAAGACCATGCATGGAGGTAGGTGGGGAGTACACGTACTGTGCGGGGAACCAAGGCAGTGTGGGGTCCATATGCAAGGGAATCAACCAGGAGGAATCTACAGCAGTTTTGACTATTCTGTCCAGGTTGCAAGTCAGTATATCAGCAGATTAGCTGTAAGACTTCCAGCACAAATACAAAAGGCAAACAATGAGTCCCTGAACCCCAGAATAACTGGGACCTGGCCACTCCCACTCAACACTGAAATTTAGCAGCTATCCAGTTCATATATATATAGAGGAAGCTTGGACAGTCTTCCCTTTGACATAAAGCAGAGCTCAATCTTTAAAAATAAAAAGAGCAAAAAAGGAAAAAAAAGAAATCTGACCATAGATACAGTTTATGGAGAAAAAGAACAGATTTCAAATCCTGAAGACACTAAAAGCAAATCATCTCCAGATGAAATCCCAAAGAGTGATGTGAATTGGTTTGCAAATCAATTGACTTTCTTGGATGAATTCAAAAAGTATCTTAAAAGAGAGTTAAAAGAAAAATGGGGAAAAGAAATGAGAAGTTTGCAAGAGAGATTGGAAAAGGAAACACAGAAATTATCTGAAGTAAACTTTCCAAAAAATAGACTTAGTGAAATACAAAAAGCAATAACTCCTTAAAAAATAAACTTGACAAAATGGAAAAAAAAAACAAACAACTGCTTACAAAATAGATTTGACAAAATGGAAAAAAGAAAACAACTCCTTGAAAAACAGAATTTATGAAATAGAAAAAAATTCTTTTGAACAAAACAACTCATTTAAAAATTCAATTGGCCAAATACAAAAGGAGCTAAAAAGGTAACTGAAGAAAACAATTCATTAAAAAATTAGAACTGAAAAAAAATGGAAACAAATGACTCAATGAGACATCAAGGATCAAACAAAACCAAAAGAATGAAAAAATAGAAGAAAATATAAAATACCTCATTGGAAAAACAACTGACCTGGAAAATAAATCTAGGAGGAACAATGTAAGAAGTATTGTATTCCTGAAAATGATGATGAAAAAAAAAGAGACTAAACATCATCTTTCAGGAAATTATCAAAGAAAACTTGCTTGATATCCTAGAGCCAGAAGGCAGAATAGCCATAGGAAGAATTCACTGCTCACCTCCTGATAAATAACCCAAAATGAAAACTCCAAAGATTATTATAGCTAAATTTCAGAATTACTTTCAGAGAGAGAGAGATCCCATAAGGAAAACCTCAAGGAACTTTGTTGTGAAACTCCAGAACTACAATCTCAAGGAAAAAATATGCCAAGCTGCCAGGCAAACACAATTCAAATGTCAAAGAGCGTCAGTAAAGATTACACAGGATATGACAGGTGCTATGATAAAAGATCGAAGGGCCTGGAATACTAAATTCCAAAAGCAAAAGACCTACAGTTATAATCAAAATTTAATTACACAACAAGAGTAAGCAACATCTTTAGGGGAGGTGATGGATCTCCAATGAAATGGGAGGTTTTCATTCATTTCTACTGAAAAAAAAAACAGAACTAAGTGAAAATTTTAATCTTTAAAAAAAAGGATTCAAGAGAAGCATAGAAAGTTGACCAGAGGGAAAATATATATTATTTAAAAGATATAGTGTTTACATCCATAAGTGGGAAATGATAAGTGTAACTCTTGAGAACTGTATCTGTCACTGGGGCAGACAGAAGGGGACATCACATGGAGCAATGTTGTGGTTATGAATGGACTATGATGTGATGATTTCAAAGAAAAATACACTGAGAGGTGGAAAAAAGTCTATACTGAAAGAAGAGGAAATAGGAGGTATAATGGGGCAAATTAAATCACATGAAGAGGCACAAAATGCCTATTACAATCCAGGAAAAGGAGGGAAGGGGGATGAATATTGTCTGAAATTTGATCTTCATCATTCAGTTCAGTATAGAAATTTCTCTAGCTCTATAAAGAAGTAGGAGTATAAAGATTAAAGAAAAGGGAGTGGCAGGATAGAAGGCAGGGCAGAAAAACAAGAAAAAAAGGTAAGAGAAGGGAGAAAAGGGTGATAGAAAACAACAGAGTGGGTGGGAGGGGCTAAAATATTCTACTAAGAGAAGGGGTGAAGAGTTATAAGAGATAAGGTAGTGGGGAGTGGGCAAAAAAAATACTAAGGACAGGGTGGAAAGAGAGAAAAATACTAAGCAGACAAAATAGGATGGAGCAAAATATGAAGCTGTTATAATCATGAACATGAATAGGATGAATCCCATAAAACAGAAGGAATAGTAGAATGAATTAAAAATCAGAATCGTTCAATATGTTTCTTTTGAGAAACACATTATACACAGAGATGTATATAGAGTAATGTTCAAAGATGAACAAAATTTATTACACTTCTACTGAAGTAAAAAAAAAAAAGCAGGGATAGCAATAGCAATTCTGATCTCAGAAAAAATCAAAAGTTAAAATACATCTTATTAAAAGAGATAAGAAAGTAAATTAGATCTTAATAAAGGTTACCATAAACAATGAAGTGGTAATAATCCTAAAATATATATGTACCAAATAGATGAGCAGTCAAATTCTTAAGAGAAGTTTTTAAGCCAGTTACTTGTAGAAATAGAATGGAAAAGTACACTATTGGAGATCTTGATCTTCCTCTATCAGAAGCAGACAAATAGAATCACAAAGTAAACAAGAAAGAAAATAGGGAGGTTAATAGAATCCTAGAAAACCTAGATATGATAGACCTGTGGAGAAAAACGAATAGGGAAAAAAAGGAATATACCTTTTTCTCAGCAGCATGTGGCACCTTTACAAAAACTGACCATGTATTAGGGCATAAAAACCTCACAAACAAATGCAGAAAGGCAGAAATTCCTTTTCAGACCATGATGCAATAAAAATTATGTTCAATAAAGGGCCAGGAAAAGATAGACTAAAAATTAATTGGAAATTAAATAATCTAATTCTAAAAAAATGAGTGGGTCAAACAAGAAATCACAGAAACAATCCATAATTTCATTCAAGGGAATGACAATAATAGGACAACATATTAGAACCTAAGGGATTCAGCCAAAGCAGTTATTAAAAATAATTTGATATCTTTAAATAACTACATGAATAAAATAGAGAAAGAAAAGATGAATGAATTTGACATGCTACAAAAATTCTAAAAAATACCCATTTAAATACCAAATTCTGAAACTCAAAGGAGAGATTAATAAAATTGAAACTAAGAAAACTAGAACTAATAACTAAAAATGAGGTCAATTTACGAAAAACCAACAAAATAGAAAAAAAAAAACCTTTGGTTAATTTGATTAGAAAAAGGAAAGGAAAAAAAGTCAAATCATTAATATCAAAAATCATAGGGGTGAACTTACTACAAATGAAAAAGAAATTAAAGCAATAATTAGGAACTATTTTACCCAACTGTATGGCAGCAAGTCTGACAATCTAACTGAAATAGATGAATATTTAAAATATATATATATAAATTGTCCAGATTAACAGAAGAGAAAATTTAAACATTCACATTTTAGAAAAAGAAATGGAAGAAACTATTAATGAATTCCCTAAGGAAAAATATCCAGGACTAGATAGATTCTCAAGTGAATTCTACCAAACATTTAAAGAACAATTAATTCCAATACTATGTAACTATTTGGAAAATAGGTAAAAAAATGAGTCCTGTCAAATTCCTTGAATGAATATTGATACAAAAATTTTAAATAAAATATTAGCAAAGAGATTACAGCAATTTATCAGATTTGTATTAGGAATGCAGGCCTGGTTCAGTATTAGTAAAACTATTATAATAATTGACCATATTAATAACAAAGCCTATAGAAATCATATGAAAATCTCAATGGATGTAGGAAAAGCTTTTAAAAAAATATAGCATCCATTTCTATTAAAAATATTAGAGAGCATAGGGATAAAAGGAACTTCCCTTAAAATAATAAAAAAAAAAACTATGCATTTAAAATCAACAGTAAGTATTGTTTATTATGGAGAGAAGTAATACACATTCCCAGTAAGGTCAGGGGGTGAAATAAAGATTCCCATTATCACCACTATTATTCAATATTGGGCTAGAAATGTTGGCTTTAGCAATAAGAAAAGAAAAAGTAATGAAAGGAATTAGAATAGGCAATGAATACTATCACTTTTTGCAAATTACATGATTATATGCTTAGAGAATCTTAGAAAATCTTAGCCAAATCCTATTCAAACAAAGAACAGCTTTAGCAAAGTTGTAGGATGTAAAAGGATCACACACAACACATTAGCATTTGCATATATTACTGAAAAAGCAAGAGACAAAAAGAGAAATTCCATTTGAAATAATTGTAAACAAAATAAAATTTTGAAGGGGGGATTTGTATCTGCCAAGACAAACCCAAGAATTATATGAAAACAATTACAAATACAAATCAATACATAACATACAAATTGTACTCATATCTACACAATTGGAAAAATATCAATTGCTCATGGGTAAGGCAAGCTATTATAATAAAAATGATGATTCTACCTAAATTGCTCTACTTGTTCCATACCATACCAATCAAATTGCCAAAACATTATTTTATAGAATTAGAAAAAATAAAAACAAAATTCATCTGGAAGAAGAAAAGGCCAATAATATCTAGGTAATTAATGAAAAGAAAATACAAAGAATGTTGGGTTAGCAATACTGAACCTAAAACTATATTATAAAGTATCAATCATCAAAATGATTGGTACTGGGTGATAAATAGTGTGGTTAATCAGTGGAAGAGAATAGATACACAAAATAATAAAAGCCTATAATAACCTAGTATTTGATAACCCCCCAAACTCCAGCTTCTGGAATAAGAACTCACTATTTGACAAAAATGGCTGGGAAAACAGGAAAATAATATGTTGAAATTTCAGCATAGACCTACACCTCATATCCCATGTTTAAATAAGGTTAAAATGGGTACATGGTTTGGTCATGAAGGATGATATAAACAAATCAGGACAGCAAGGGGTAATTCATTTATCAGATCTTTGGAGAAGGGAAGAATACATGACCAAAGAAGAACTTGAGAACATTATGAAAGGCAAAATGGACAACTCAGATGACATTAAACATTTTCTTGCACAAACAAAACGAAAAGAAACAAGTTTAAAAAAGAAATACATAGCTGAAAAAACCTTTACAGCCAGTGTTTCTAATAAAGGTCTCATTTCTAAAATATATAAAGAACTGTGTCAAATTTACAAGAATACAACTCATTCCCCAATTGATGAATGGTCATACATTTTTTAAAAATGATATGAACAGACAATTTTCAGATGATGGAATTAAAGCCATCTATAGTTATATGAAAAAAAAAATGCTCTCAATCACTGTTGATCAGAGAAATGCAAATTAAAACAATTTTGAGGTACTACCTCACACCTCTCAGATTGGCTAAGATGATGGGAAAAGAGTATGATAAATGTTGGAGTGAATATGGGAAAACTGGGACACTGATGCATTATTGGTGGACTTTTAAAATGATCCTACAATTCTGCAGAACAATCTGGAACTATGGCCAAAGGACTATAAAACTGTGTATGTCCTTTGACACAGCAGTGCAATTATTGGTATTCCAAGGAAATCATAAAGGAGGGGAAAGGACCCAAATATTCAAATGAAGTTTCTAATAGCTCTGTGGTAGCAAAGAATTGGAAAATGAGTAGATGTCCATCATGAAGAGTAATTAAACAATTTGTGGTATATGAAGATAATTGAATATTATTGTTCTATAAAAATGATAAACATGCTGATTCCAGAAAGGTCTGGAACATTTTAAATGAACTGATGCTGAGTGGGCAAGCAAGAAATACATTATACATAGTAATAGCAAAAATATGATCAACTGTGAGAGATTCAATAGTACTCAGTAGTTCAATGATCTAAAGCAATCCCAAAAGACTTCTGACAAAATATTCCATCTGCATGCAGAAAAAGAAATATAGTAATTGTATGTAAACCAACACATCCTATGTTCACTTCTTTTTTTCTGCTTTTTTTTCTCTCCCATGGTTTTGTTTTTGTTCAGAATTTTTCTCTCCCGACATGATTCATAAACAATGTGTATTAAAATAATTAAATTTTAAAAAGAAAATCAACTTAAAACATACAAGAAAAAAAGGAAAACATAATTGAAATTATGTTTTAAATGTATCACATATTTAAGTTGCAATTAATATTTTTGATAAAAAATTGTCAAAAAGTGGAAAATAAATTTTCCAAATTATTTTTAAAAGATTGCATGTTTTATTTTTCCTCAATTAGATGCAAAAACAATTTTTTAACATTCTTTCGTAAAATTTAATGTTTCATCTTCTATTCCTTCACCCCTTTATGGAGAAAGTAAGGAATTTTATACAGGTTAAACATGTGTAGTCATGAAAACATTTCTATGTTAGTCATGTTGTAAAATCAAACAGACCAAAACAACAACAAACAACAAGAATAAGGCATAAGGAAAAAAAAATTAAATAAAAGAATGCTTCCTTCCATATTCAGGCACCATCACTTAGAGGATGGATGTCATTTTTCTTCATAAGTCCTTCAGAATTTGCTTGGATAATTGCATTACTGAGAAAAAAATAGTCATTCACAGTTGAACATACTATAATATTGCTATTACTTTGTAAAATATTCTTTGGGTTCTGCTCATTTCAATTAGCAAGACCTTTCAGATTTTTCTGAGACCATTCTCCTCATCATTTGTTAAAGCACAATAGTAGTCCATCACAATTATGTAAAACTTGTTTAACAGTTCCTTAATTGATGGGCTTCCTCTCAAGTGATACTTCTTTGCTACCACTTTTTGGGAGCTGATTATATATATATATATACATATATATATATGTATATATATATATAAACATTAATGACTTCATCTGAAAATTGTTCACATATTTAAATAATTTATCAATTAGGCATAGCTATTATTTTTATAAATTTGACTCAGTTATCAATATATTTGAGAAATGAGGCCTTTAACAGACACTTCAGTTTTTTTCATAATTAGGATTGCTAACTGTATTCTTCTTCATCCAATTTCCCTTTTTATTATATTCACTTTTCCTTTACTGTCAGGGTTTGGGATTTTGGGGACCCTGTTGAAAGAAGTTTGTCCTTGAATTAAGGATCAAAGGATTTGGTTTGTGATTCCCTTGAGAAATATGAGACCCCAAGATTTAGTCAGAGAACTGCTTGGCAGCACTCTGTTGCTGAAAGGAACCACACCCTCCAAAATTGAATACCTCCTTAAAATACAAACTTAATTGCTGATGATAAGGTATGGGTGAATGGACTAAGGGCGTGACCTCAGAGTGGGGGAAGTAGGCAAGGAAAAGGGGTCAGGTGATGAGGAGAGGCAAGACTAGGAGGAGGGACTAAGCAAGGGGCAAGGCTAGGAGGCCAGGCTAGGAGAGGAGGGAAGATATAAGCAATACTGGTTGTAAGGGAAATAAGGAGACTGTGGAGATGATGGAGGTGATGAAGCCTGAATAAAGAACTGCCATAATCTATCCTCTGGCTCATGACACTCCTTTGAATAGATATGCTGAGCTTGGCCAGAATGGGCACCAAAGCTCTTAACAAAGAGGTGAGACTCTTAACATAGAGATAAGACTCACTGCCCTTAGGTACAATACCTAACACTTTACCTCAAGAATCATTTATTTCTGATGACTGTCTCCATCAATCCAGTGTCCTTTCTATCACATCTTAACCTTTTGCATATCCTATTCTTCTTCTGCTTTCCATCAAAGTAAGATAGATTTTGAAATCCAACTGTGTGTATGTAATCCTCTCTTTGAGATAATTCTGATAAGAATAATTCTTAGTGCCTCATCATCTTTTCTAGCTTCTCTCCCATTGTAAAAGCTTTGTCTTGACTCTTCAATGTGGGAAAATCAATCCCATTCTACCTCTCCTTTTTTTTTCTTTCTCCCAGTGAATTCCTCTTTTTCATTCCTTAATTTTATTTTTTTATATGTCATACTTTCCTATTCATCTCATGCCTGTGCTCTCTTTTGTGCATATACTTCTTCTAAATGTTCTAATAGAGAAAGTTCTTATGATTTATAAGTATCATCTTCTAATGTAGGTATCCAAATAATTCAGTCTTAGTAAGTTGCCTCTTGCTTTCCCTTTCCTATTTCCCTTTTTATACTTCTTTTCAGTCATATTTGAAATTCAAATTTTCTATTAAGCTCTTGTCTTTTCACCAAGAAATCTTGAAAGTCTTTTATTTCACTAAATACCCAGTTTCCCCTTGAAGGTGCATATTCAATTTTGCTGGCTAGATAATTCTTGTTTGTAATCTCATCTCTTTTGCTTTCTTAAGTACCATATTCCAAGCCTTCTGCTTTTTCAAAGTAGAAGGTGCTAAATCTTGTGCTACACTGACCATGGCTCCTTGGTACATGATTTTTTTTTTTTTTTCTGACTGCTTGCAATATTTTCTCTTTGACATGGGAACTCTGGAATTTGGCTATAAAATTCCTGGGAGTTTTAATTTGTGGATCGCTTTTAGAAAATTATAAGTTGATTCTTTCTATTTCTATTTTACCCCCTTCTCCTAAAATACTAGGGAAGGTTAACTTGACAATTTCTTGAAATATGATGTCTAGCCTCTTTTTTGTTCTGGAATTGTGACAAGGATCTCTTTTACCCTGTGGTTTCAAGCTCTGGTGTTTTAATGCTCCTCCTCATCCTTGGATATGAACCCAGGACTAATACCCAGGTAATTGTTTGGACAAGGCAACAGATTTCTAACCTCAGCGCCAATATAAATATTCTACAAAGCATAAACAGCAACTATATGCACATGTACACATACATTTACATACACATATGTACATATATGTACGTGCATCTGTGTAATATTTCCCATCCTTCCACCAAAAGTAATTTCAGCCTTTATGGAAGCCTAAAAATGTCATTTAGAAAAATAAATACCCAAAATAAAACAATTCAATCTTTAAAATTAAAAGAAAAGACATTTTAAAATATCATTTAGCCAATATAGAAGGTGTCAATTAGTTTTAAATCTATCTTGACAACTAAACATCATTGATTTAGGGACACTATTGGTTGAAAACAATTAGATTTTTCTGATTGTTCTTGGAAGTAAGATGAGAGTTTGACATGAATTGACACAAAACAATTGGTTTTCATTTTTAGAAAAAACATCTCAAAGAGCAATTAGCAAGTAAACACATTTGTTTATCTGAGTTATTACAAATCATTAAAAAATATTGACAAAAATAAAAGAAACAAAAATTTCAAAGTATTATATTATACTCAGTTAATTGGTAAACGTGAAAAAATATGACAATAGTCAATGGTCAATAGTGAGAATGATGATAAAACAAAAGTTCACTCTCCATTTTGGAAGAAATTTGAATTGAATCAACTGTTATGGAAAATTATTTTGTACTAGATAAAAATATTAAAATTACCCAATATTTGAGACAGAAAACTTTCTATTAAGAGTAGCTTCCAGGGGCCACTAGGTGACACAATAGATAGAGCACAAGCCCTTAAGTTAGAAGGACCAGAGTTCAAATCTGGTTTTCAGACACTTAACACTTCCTAGCTGTGTGACTTTGGGCAAGTCACTTAACCCCAATTGCCTTAGCAAAAAAAAAAAAAAAGTAGCTTCCATAGTGGTCATAGTAAGACCAAAATATAAATTGATCACATATATGCCAAAATATAAATAGCAACCGTTTGTGTGTGTTTGTGTGAGAATGTGTAAGAGAATAAGAGAGTAAAAACAGAGACAGAGAGAAAGAGAGAGAGAATGAGAGAGAACAATGAACTAGCAACATAATTTACCAATCAACTAGTTTAACACTGTGATGTATTAATGTAAAATGATATTTTTCTATTGCAAGAAATAATCTATAGAAAGAGTTCATAAGATTATGTAATCAAGTCATATGAACTTAAATAAAGTGAGATAAGAATAAGCAGAAATTACTTGTAATTTAATCTTTGATAGTTGCCTGGAATGACTGGAATTTGAGTGACTGCCCAAATCCTTACAACCAATCCCTGTCAAAGGTCATATGAGAATTCAAATTTTTCTCATACAAAAATCTGGTATTCATCTTCTACACAGTAAGAATCTATGTGATGCTTACATCATAGATAATGTTTATTTATGATTTTCTAAGTCAATGTGATTGGAACATAACTCTTTCCATTTTATGTTGACACCAAAATGCTATCATTTCTATTATCTATCCAATGAGATGGGAAATGAAAAGCATAGACTCTTAAATGACAGCAAAGGCAAGTACTTTTGATTTTGTAATTGCATCATGAATATTTTAACTCTACTCCAATAAAAAACAATACAATTATAATGATGTTATTCATGACTATGATACTAGAAAAAAAATTTGAAAAATAACTACTGCACACCTTAGAGGACATATGTGGAAGACTCAGTAAGGTATGTAACCCTACTTAAAAAGAAACTCCACCCTATTAAGGATAGAAAATGCTTTATTTTATGCAATTTTACAAATGTCAGATAATTCACTGCTCTGTATAATCAGTTCATACCACATTGTATAACACTGGATTATGAAAATGAAAATAATATTTTGATAACAGCTAAACTTTTAGCATTAGCAATATCCCCATCTGTCAACATACAAAAATTGAAATAGAACTACTTGCTCTCTCTCTCTCTATCTCCTTGATGTCTATGAGAATCATATAAGTAATATGTCATGAAGTAAAAGTCTTAAAGCAGTTTTATGATATTAAAATAAAAAAAAGATTTTATAATGATGTGATTTTATTAATATCTTATCCTATTACATAATTTGTCTTGCCCAGGAAAAAAAAATAGTCCTGGCTTTTCTCCTTGGCACATGGTATTTACACACATACATACACACAGAAATTACTATGCTATCCGGATACAAAAATATCACAATTAAATGCAGAAAAGCAGAAATACTAAATGCTTCTTTTTCAAATCATGATGCATGAAAAATTACATGTAATAAATGGCCATGGAAATACATACTAAAAATTGATAGGAAACTGAACAATCAAATTCTAAAGAATGAGTGGGTTAAACAACAAATAATAGAAACAAACCATAATTTCATCCAAAATAGTAACAATAGTAAAACAATATGTCAAAGCTTATTAGATATAGCCAAAGCAATTCTTAGGGGGAATTTTAAAATTATACTTACATTAATCAAATAGAGAAAGAGGGGATCAGTGAATTGAGCATGCAACTAAAATAAAACTAAAGAACACATTCAAAATCCCCAATTAAAAAGCAAATAAGAAATTCTGAAAATCAAAGAAAAGATTAATAAAACTGAGTAAGAAAATTATTGAACTAATAAATAAAACTAAGTTACTTTTATGGGAAAAAACAATAAAATAGGTACACCTCTGGCTAATAAGATTTTTTAAAAAGAAAGAAGAATATTGAATTAACAATATTAAAAATGAAGAGGGTTAATTTACCATCAAGGAAGAGGAAATTAAAGCAATAATATCAATATCCACGAATTCTGGGGCTCTCCATCCATAGATACTAAATGGATCAGACAAGTGCAGAAAATTACAGAGGACAACTCCATGGCACTCAGTTAAGCACCCTATTGCATTATCATGACAGTAAAGAGTATTTGTGATAAGTTAGATACATAGAGTAATGTGATATGTCCAAGAATGATATTTGTTTGACAAGAAGTAATGGAATCAGAAAAAAGGTCAGTATGGAATTGAACTGGTTCACCAAAGAATGAAAATGACAGATAGTTACTGAATCACTGTAATAAAAGAAGAAAAAAGAAGTCACAATAAGAAGCTCTTGCCTACAGACTGCCACAATCTACCCTGCCCTTTATCATGCTCCCCACACTTTTTTTATTTCCTTTCCTTCATATTTCTCTATTTGATAAGATGTATTTCTATACCTAATTAAGTATTATTCCCTCTGCGAGTTGACTTGTGAGTCAAGTTAGTTGTTTTTTCTAATAAGACACCACATTTTCTTCAATTTTTTTTTTCAATTTTGTTTCATAATTTCTTGGTATTTCATGCAGTCCTTAGCTTTTACTTGCTTAATGCTATTTTTAAGAAATCATTTTATTCATTGACCTTTTGTATTCCTTCCTGCTCCATTTGACCACTTCTACTAAGTAAGGAGTTCTTTTCTGGAGTGATTTTTTTTTCTTATTTTCCATTTGTCCAATTTTATTTTTAAGAAATTCTTCTCTTCATTGGATTTTTTGCCTTTTTTTTTACCATTTACTTTATTTTAAGATGTTATTTTCTTCAATATATTTTGTACCTTATTTATCAAAAATGTTAACTCTTTTTCATGATTGTATTGCATCACTCATTTCTTTTCCCAATTTTTCAGTTGCCTATTTTATTTCATTCTTAAATACTTTCTGACCCCTCCCAGGACTTTTTTTTTGGGGCCCAATTCCACTAATTTTCTCTTTGGGACTTTGGATATAGCTGTTTTGACTGTCATCTTCTTCCCAGTTTATGTTTTGATCTTTCTTGTCAGGATAGTAATCTTCTACTATGGGCTTTTTTGTTGTTGTTCTAGTTTTGTGATTGTTTTTCTCATTTTCCTGTCCTAATTCTTGATTTTTAACTTTATGTTAAAGCTACATCTGAAGTAGAGGAGGTATTGTCTAAAGTTACAGGTTTTTCATGCTGCTGTTATCCAAATTAGTTCTAGGGGGTCTGTAAGCCTTCAGTACTTCCAAGGTGTTATGATCTATGGAAAAGTGTTCTCCTGGCCTGTACTGCTCCCACTGCTTTCAGATGCTTCTTTAGAAATGGAGATGAATTTAGCTGTCTGTTTCAGACAGCATTTTTTAAAGGGACAGCTCACTTTTATACAGTGTTAATTGATCAAATATTTGGTTATTTAGGGGCATGATTGTCTCCTTCTTTATGGAATATGATAAAAAATATGATCTATAATTTGGTAGGATTATTTCCAAAGATTTGATATTTCTTAAGAATATTTCAGATATTTTTATGTGGAATTAGGATATTCTCCATGAGTTTTAATTGATTGTATTGAGTCATCTTGAAGTTGTACCCTTTTATTAAAGGGACTCTGAGAAAAATAGTTTTTGCCTTTTGTCCCTTTGTAAATGTTTCTGTTCAGGACAGTATGCAATTTAGAATTTTTTTTTATGTATTGGGTATTTTAAAAACAAAATTATCTGTAATATTCACCTTATGAAACATCTACTTAAATATGAAAGATAAGTCCCAGAAAGTTTATGGGACAAATTTCTTACTGTTATCAGTATAAGGTCTTGGTAAATGCCTGTTTGGGATTCATCTGAAACTTTGGTTAATGGAATTTGTTATTGGAGGTAAAACTTCTTGAGCTTGTACCTAATATTATTTAGGAGTTTTAAAGCTCCACCTTCTTAAAATTACTGGGAAAATTAATTGGATTAAAACTGAGTTAAAGCTATTCTATCCTATGTCCTGTATGTGCTGAACAATCAGTTTTGACTGATATATTATGGTATAGTCAGGTCCCTGTTTTTCCTCCTGTAACTAATTTCTATGATCAGAGCAATAGTCAAAAGTAATCAATGATACAATTTAATTATGTCATTCCTTGCTGTTTCCAATCTGGTTATATGTAATCATTATATCCTTAATACTTAGGCAAATGAGTATTTAGCCTAGTCATCTGTCTGTTACTAGATATTTGTATCTGTAGGTATTCTGATGTTTAAAGATTTCTAAATAATGAGAGGACAATTAGCACAGTTGTCTGAGAGATCTGACTGCTTTTTGTTTATAGGAACTACAGCTGACAAGCCTTTGTCTGTCCTGTGAGAAAAACTTGTTTCCTTCCACAGGAAGCTACTGACATATCTGTACTGACTTCTCCACATTTTCTAGCAGTCCTTATGAACCAGTCTTTCTATCTCATACTGTTCTAACTTTTATTTGTTAGATTTATTTTTTGTTCTAGATTTTGGTCAAGTTACAGCCTTACTGATCTGCTTCTGAATCAGATCACTGCCTGGTTTCACTACACCCAATGCCCTCCCTGGATAAGAAGTTCATTTCATCCCTCTCAATATGAAACAGCTTTTCAAAGAGACATTGCCCCTGCTCCTAATGGACATTGCACCTTATTACTTTGGGGAGGAAGTGAGGGTGGTTGATAACTGACAAACTCTGACTGTGTATTACTGTACAATCCTGATTGGATTCCCTAATGCTGTGTATTACTGTACAATCCTGATTGTATCCCCTATTACTGTATTTTGGATTTAAGGGTGGAAAATGTTGGGTTAGGATTTTGGGTGACTTACTGTAGTGGATAGTTTACATCTGCATTATCTAATTAATCACAATGTTCCCTTCAGGATATGTAATTGTTTGAGGAGTCTTTAGTTTCAGAGTGGAAAACCCCTATTACACTAGTTTGTTATGTGAGATGAACTTGACAACTAGAGCCCTATTTACTCTTCCTTGGATGATTCCTTCGGTGGAAAAAAGTAAAAGGGGGAAGAATGAGAAATAGGGAAGGAGGAAAGCTAGTAAATTTTCCCCCAAAGTACTTAAAATATGGGAACCACTAGTTCCCCTAGTTTCCTATTCACCTGGCCTCCGACATTCCTGCCCTACTCCCAACTCACCAGTTTAAATTGGAAGCCCTTACAGTGGTCCATTTTTTTTTCTGCCTTCTTGGTTTATTATTTAAATCCCAACTAGACTGTAATAGCTGGTTCTGCTTTGACTTTGAATCTCCTTATTCTGTTGGAATTTCCCTGGCAGACTCAGTTTCTGGAACCATTTTCTGATTCCTGGCAGTCTCTCTGATCCAATTCTCCAGTCCTGTAACCCCAGTTCCTTAATTAATATTTCAGCATCCTCCACAGTTTGTTTATTAGGCCTCTGAGTTCATGATTTGCCTGCCTTGATGATCTGACAAAGTGTGCACACTCTGACCATTTATGTAGCAGCATTCCCCAGCCTCTCTGTTCTTCTGGGCAGGAACAGATGAAGCAATTTGGGCTTCATCCTTCCCCTTTGGAGTCTCTGACGGTTATGTAGTGTCCTAGCTAGAGGGGCTAGCACAGCTGCTGCTCCCTCTCCAAGCAGAGGCTGAGGAAGACCTAACATTGCACTGTCCATCTCAGACTAGGTTCCCTGGATGAAATGGAGCTCTAGAACTGCAGAGGACCTGACAAGCTTGAAACAGGGAGGACTATGGAAGGCTGGGGCTATCAGGGAGAGACTTGCCCTCACCTTAGGTCCTTGTACCTTTTCTTGTTTTATTTTGATTTATATGCTCCTGGTAGTGTTGTTCAAAATCATGGTATTGAGACCTTCCCTGTATCGGATTTGACTATTCAGGACTACTCAGGAGAGAGAGTGTGGAATGTTGTGCCACAGTTCCCATGTCTCAGTTTCCCTAAATGCTTGATTAATTGTTTAAACACATGTATCAGGAGAAGAATCCTGGCAGTTAAGCTGTTTGTTGCTAAAACCACTTACTCCCCTCTGGTCTCTGATGAGTCCAGCTTCTGAGAAGTTACAAAGAAAAGGGGGGGGAGTGAAATGGACACTGTCAGTAAAATGGATGCAGCCCCTGAAACTGCTTGGACACTTATGAGAGTGTGAGAATGTTATCTCTGTGTAAACTTTGTCTGAAGTTAGAACTGTGTTGCCAACTTCTCACTCCCTAATGCAGTTGATATTGTCTGTTTATAACCACTGGTCCGTATGGCCTCCAGATGTACTGCCTTATCCTTATCTATGGCCAAATACCTTGACTATTTGAAGAATATAGAACTTAAAAGAAATGCTACCTCCCTGTAAACCTTTGCCTCCTGTCTGGGAAAGGAATTTTTAGTGTGATAAATGTTTCTAAAACATTCTTGTGATTTTCTCCAATAATTATGTGTCCCTAAAACTCCTGGGGACTAACCCCCTAGTCTTGCATTGGTGGGATTCAGTTTCTGGCCAGCTAATAAATGCTCTTAAAATCAAATTATTTTGGCTGTCCTGTATTTTCTCTCACCTAGGCATTTCACTGACTCCAAGGGCTGTTTCTGTCTTCCCAGGGCACAGCCTATACTAGATTGTGTTCTACTCTCACCCTAGTGATAACACATTTCCTCCTGTTCTTTTAAGTTGGCTAGTATTAATTCACCACACTTTTTGATTTGTTCTGCCTCTTTAAAGAAAGATTAGGCTTAATTTTAAGGAATTTTTGAAAGGCAATTTGGGAAAGCTCAGGCATAACTTGACTTATATTACTCTCCTTTTCTTTGGAAAAAGGTAGGTTGTTTACATAGCATGGTTTTCTCCTCTTCCAGAAGAGTGCTTGAAAAATAGGTAGGAGAAAAACAAAATATTGTGGAATGGTGCTCTCTCCTCTCATAATAAAGGAAGGAGATTAGCAAAATGGAATGTTGCTTCTTCACTTCCTGTGAATAAATGGAGTCTCATTAACAGTATGTTTATCATGGGGTAATGAATTCATTAACTACTATAATAACTGATGCACTTAAATTAAACGTAGTAATCTGTGCAAATTATTCATTAGGTTAGGACAAATTGTACCACAAATGTAAGGACAGTTACATATTAAAGTGAAATGGTATAATTGATCATATTCATAAAAATTAAAATTAATTGTTTTCTTATCTGTAAATTGAGGATTTGACATATGAACTTTAAAGATATCTTCCATCTCTACATCTATGAATTAATAATATTGTGATACTACAGAATATAAATTGCAACGGCAAAGAAAAGTACGTTTAGTCATCAATAGTTACATAGTATACTTTTGAAAAACATATTTTCTTTTTAAGTTCATAAGGGATGTTTATTTTCTTAAAATCAGATTCTCAAAATACAATTATGTTTTCAGAGGGCTGCCAGTATCTAAAGTATGAAGTTTTGATTATACAACTATAATTATTCCTATAAAGATAAAATTGAGATGTTATCCAGGTAATTTAATATGGCAATAAGACTAATAATATTCTCAGCACTAATAAATATATGTAATCAATACAGTATAGGAGAGAAGTTACAGAGTTTACCATCCAGATTGCATAAATTCAAATGCTGACTTTGATCTGCACTAGTCCCTTCAATCCCACCAAAGAAAATTCTCTGATCTCTTATTTTATTCAGAATTCTTCTTTTAATTCATAGATAGACTACAATGTGGTTTAAAGGTATGGGTTATCACATTAGAAGTTACCAGGAAAAATTACAAATCCTTCAAGAATTTGCTTAACAAGGTATGGAGCAAAACTAGAGTAGGCTATTATGGGTGAATCCAAAAATTTGAATAAACCTTTTAAAATAATAGCAAAAACACAAAGTACAGTCTTATGAAAAATTCTAAGGTGATAAAATATTATAGGTATTTCTACAATAAAATAATAGATTCAGTATTTGTAGCTTTTGGCATGATTTTAACATAAAAATAGAAAGACATTCATTTCTTTGTTTTTCATCTATATTGGAAATGAAGGATGAACGATTTTAAAACCATTTTAAGAAGAAAGATGGAACAATACAATTTTAAGAAGAAGGAAACAATACAATTAATTAAATAAATAAAAGCAAACTACTAATTCTAAATGAGTCCAGTTCAAATTTCTGGGGATGGAGCCAAAATGGCAGAGAATAGACAGGAGTCTCTGTGATCTTCTCTAACCTTCCCTCAAACCAACAGCAGATGAAACCTCTAACTTGGTTTTGAAGTCAAAAAATCCACAAATATTAGGAGTACAACACATTCCCAGAAGAAGTTACCTTGGAAGAATGTCAGCACAGGTCTGTTTCAATCAGGCAGGGGGACAGCCTGCCAAGCCAAAACCTCAGCTTGAGGAGACTGGGGCAGGGGCCAATCTATCCTGATTGTAAGCGGGTAGTTTGACAGATCTGCATTTTGTGGGGGTAGATTGTGAACTACTGAGCCCCTGAAGAGGACCTGACCTAGCTGCCATTACACAGAAATTAAAGCAACCAATCAGTCAGCAGAACTTCCCAGTGCCTGAAATAAATCAATCAGCAGAACTGCCCCAGGACAAATTAAAGCAACTGCTCCTCCTTTGCCTGACCTCAATCCTTAAAAAAATAAATAAATAACCAAAAAAATAACTTTCACCATAGACAGCTTTTATGTAGAACAAGAACAGACCTCAAATCCTGAGGTCCCTAAAGCTAAGCAACTCCAGAAAAAGCAGCAAAGGGAGACATGAGCTGGTCCCCATTTCACAAGGCTTTCTTTGAAGATTGCATAAAGGATCTTAAAAGAGACTTAGAAGAAAAATGGGGAAATGAAATGAGATCATTACAAGAAGTATATAATGTCCTGCCAAAGAGATGAAAAAGACACCAATTAGCTGAAAAACAAAATTAGTGAAATGGAAAAAGACTGCAATGAACAAAAAAATAAAATAAAATAAATTGGCCATTTGCGTAAGGAACTAAAAAAGGTAACTGAAGAAAATAACAACCTAAAAATTAGAATCAAACAAATGGAAATGAATGACTCAATAAGACTTCAAGAATCAGTCAAACAAAAACAAGAACATGAAAAAAATTATGAAATATAGGGCTTTCTGAAAGTCATGATGAAAAAAAATGAACCTAGAAACTAACTTGCAGGAAATCATAAAAGAAAATTGCCCTGATATTTTAAAATCAGAAGGTAAAATAGCCATCAAAAGAATCAACCAATCACTGCCTGAAAGAGACCCCAAAATTAAATCCCCAATGAATATCATGGCTAAATTTCAAAACTATCATTCAAAGAAAAAGATATTTCAAGCAGGCAGAAAGAAACAATTTAAATACCGAGAAGTCACAATTAGGATTACCCACAAACTAACAGCTTCCACCCTAAGGGATTGACGGGCCTGGAATCTGATATTCTGAAAAGCAAAGGAATTGGGATTACAATCAAGAATAAGATATGCAGCTAAAATAAGCATGACCTTTAAAAAGAAGATGGACATTCAGTGATATAGGTAAATTTCCCCTATTTTTAATGAAAAGACCAAAACTGAACAAAAAAAAAATTGCTCTCTAATTTGACCTATTTTTAATGAAAAGACCAGAACTGAACAAAAAATTGCTAATTTCACCTATTTTTAACGAAAAGATTAGAACTGAACAAAAATTTTGCTCTCTAAACACAGAAGTCAAGAGAAGCAGAAAAAGTTAAAAAGGATAAAATTCTTGAGAACTATGTTTCTGTTATAGGTATACTTAATGAATGCAGGTAAAATTTGATCTTATGATAATATGAAAAAAAATATAGGTAGCAAATGGATAATATTGAATGAAAAGAAAAAAGGAGGTAAAATGAAAGAAATTACATTTCATAAGGAGGAAAAAAAAACTATTATAATCGAGGGAAAGAAGGGAGGGGGATGAGTATTGTGGGAATCTTACTCTCATCAGATTTGACACTAAGAA
>JAJPUD010019882.1:0-14093 GCA_023553655.1 Myrmecobius fasciatus
ATGAATGTTATGGAATATTATTGTTCTGTAAGAAATGACCAACAGGATGATGTCAGAGAAACTTGGAGAGAATTACATGAACTGTTGCTAAATGAAATGAGCAGAACCAGGAGATCATTATACATGGCAACAACAAGATTATATGATGATCAATTCTGATAGATATGGCTCTCTTCAACAATGAGATGATTCGAACCAGTTCCAATTGTTCAGTGATGAAGAGAGCCAAATACACCCAGAGAGAATACTGTGTGAACTGAGTGTGGTTCACAACATAACATTTTTGCTCTTAAAATAAAGATTGTTGCATTTTGCATTGATATTTATTAGGGGAATTGGTCTATAATTTTCTTTCTTTGTTTTGATCCTTCTTGATTTAGGTATCAGCATTTCATCTGTGTCATAAAAGGAATTTTATGATTAGGAATTCTTCTTCCCCTATTCTTCCAAATATTTTCTATAGTATTGGAATTAACTGTTTTTTAAAAGTTTGATAGAATTCACTTCTAAATCTATCTGACCCTGGAGATTAATTTCTTAGGAAGTTCATTAATAATTCGTTTTATTTCTTTTTTTAATGGGCCTATTTAAGTAATTTATTTACTACTCATTAATCTGGGCAATCTATATTTTTCTAAGTATTCATCCATTTCCCTTAGATTGTTAGATTTATTGGCATACAGTTGAGCAAAGTAGCTCTTAATTATTGCTTTAATTTTCTCTTCATTGGAGGTAAGTTCATCTTTTTCATTTCAACACTGGCAATTTGTTTTTCTTCTTTCTCTTTTTTAATCAAAATAACTAAAAGTTTATCTATTTTCTTGCTTTTTTTCCCATAAAAAACAATTCAGTTTTATTTGTGAGTTCTGTATTTCTGGTATTTTGAATTGTATTACTCTCGCCTTTCATTTTCAACATTTCACATTTGATAATTTAATTGAGGGTTTTTAGTTTATCCTTTTGTAGCTTTTTTTTAGTTGCATGGCCAATTCATTGATTTTCTTTTTCTCTATTTTATTCAAGTAAGCATCAAGTGATAAAAAAATTTTCCTAAGAACTACTTTGGCTACAATCCATAAATTTTGGTTTGTTGTCTCATTACTGTCATTCTCTTAGATGAAATTGTCAATTGAGTCTGTGATTTGTTGTTTCACCCCTTCATTCTTTAGGAATATTTAGTTTCCAATTAATTTTTTGGTTTATTTTCTCCCAGCCCTGTATTACATGCAATTTTTATTGAATCAAGATCTGAAAAGAATACATTTACTATTTCTACTTTTCTACATTTTCTTGTTGGGTTGCCATGCCCTAATAAATGGCCAATTATTTTTGTTGATGCCATGTAACACTGAGAAAAAGTATAATCCTTTCTATCTCCATTCAAATTTCTCCCAATGTCTATGATAATTAATTTTTCTACAATTCTATTTGCTTCCTTAACTTCTTTCTTGTTTATTTTGTGGTTAAATTTATCTAGGGCTGATAATGGGATTTGAGATCCCCCACTAATATGATTTTGCTATATCATTCTTCCTGCAATTCTCTTAACTTCTCTAGGAATTTGGATGCTATAACACTTGGTGCAAATATCTTTAGTATTGATTATGTATTATTGTATTATGATTATCTATCTTTATTATCCATGGTATCCTTTAGCAAGATGTAATTTCCTTCCTTATCTCTTTTATTTAGATCTATTTGTGCTTTTGCTTGACCTGTGATCAGAATTTTTACAACAGCTTTTTTTTTTACTTTAGATGAAGTTTAACAGATTCTGCTAAAGAAATTTTTTTATGTATCTCTATGTTTCAAATGTGTTTCTTGTGAACAATGTATTGTATAATTCTGGTTTTTAATGCAGTCTGCTATTCACTTCCTTTTAATGGGAGAGTTCATCCTTTTCACATTCACAGTTAAAGTTATTAACTCTGTATTTCCTGCCATCCTATTTTTCCCAGATTATACTTTTCTCTTTCCTTTCCTCCTTTCTCTTTGAACCAGTGTTTTGCTTCTGACCACCACTTCCCTCAATCTGCACGCCATTTTACAGTCCCTGCCCCCTGCATTATATCTTTCCCCTTCTATATCTGTTCTCTGTTCCATTAACCTTTCCCCTTCCTTTTCCTTTTCCCCTCCTACTGTCCTATAGGGTGAGACAAGCTTCTATATCAATTTAAATATGTATGTTATTCCCTCTTTGAGCCAAATCCTAAGAGATAAAGCTTCAAACAATGGTCATCCCCCTTTCTTTTTCTCATCTGCAACAAGTCTTTTTACCTCTTCATGTGATGTAATTTATCTCATTTCGCCTTCCATTTTTTCTTCTTTGAGTATAATTACTTTTCTATTCCTAGTTTGTTTTTTATATCATCATATTAAAATTAACTTAACCTTTCACTTCTAATTATACCCTTAACAAAGACACAGTTCTCAAGAATTACACATATTATCTTCCCATGTAGGAATGTAAAGATTTCAACCTCTAAAAATCAAATATTTTTTTTCTTCCCTTTTTACTTTTTTATGCTTCTCTTGATTTCTGTATTTGAAGATCAAATTTTCTGTTGAACTCTTGCCATTTCCCCTGAAAGACAATGCTTAGTTTTGCTGGGTAATTAATTATTAGTTGCAACATCCTTTGTTTTTCAGAATATGACATTCCAGTACATTTGATCCTTTAAAGTGGAAGCTGCTACATACTTGGTCATTCTGATTAGGGCTTCTCAATATTTGATTTTCTTCTTTCTAACTGCTTACAGAATTTTCTTCTTCATATCAAAATTCTGGAATTTAGATATAATATTCCTTATAGTTTTCATTTTGTGATATCTTTCAGGAGATGAGTGATAGATTTTTTCATGACAATTTTATCCTTTTGTTCTAGGATATTAGGGCAGTTTTCCTTGATGATTTTTTAAAAGATGTTGTCACGATTCCTTTTTTTTTTCATTGCAGTTTTCAGGTCGTCCAATAATTCTGAGATTGTCTCTCCTGAATCTATTTCCCATGTCACTATTTTTTTTCATCACATATTTTACATTTCATTTTATTTTTTTCATTTTTTTGGTTTTGTTTGACTGATTGTTGATGATGTCTTATTGAGTCATTCATTTCCATTTTTCACTTCTAATTTTTAGTGAATTATTTTCTTCCATTAGCTTTTTTACCTTCCTTTTACCTTTGGCTAATTGAACTTGTAAATGAGTTGTTTTGTTCATTGGATTTTTTCCATTTCACCAATTATATTTTTTCAAGGAGTTGCTTTCTTTTTCCATTTTACCAAATATTTTTTTTATGAAATAGTTTTCTTCAGGGTATTTTTTCCCATTTTATCAAATGTATTTTTATGGAGTTGTTTTCTTCAAATAATTTTTGTGTTTCCTTTCCTAAAGTCTCCTGCAAAGCTCTGATTTCCTTTCCCCA
This sequence comes from Myrmecobius fasciatus, assembly GCA_023553655.1. Classification (NCBI taxonomy): domain Eukaryota; kingdom Metazoa; phylum Chordata; class Mammalia; order Dasyuromorphia; family Myrmecobiidae; genus Myrmecobius; species Myrmecobius fasciatus. Next base: position 3,424 of record JAJPUD010019882.1, read on the forward strand.
TTTTTTTCTAACTCTCTTTTAAGATCCTTTTTGAATTCTTCCAAGAGAGCATTTTATGTTGGCATTGATTTCATCTTCTCTTTTGAGGCTGCTTCTGGAGGTTTTGCTTTTAGTATCATTAGGGTTTGGGTTTTGTTCTTTCCTGTCTCCATAATAACTTTCTTTGGTCAGAGCTCTTTTTGCTTTTTTTCCCCTCATTTTTAAAGGTTGATGTCTACTTCTAGGAAACAGAGGAGATTGTCACAAGCTTCCTTTAAAGGGCAATAGTAGCTTTCCCTCTGTTCTGGGTGAGCCTGGCCAAGTCTCATCTGTTATTCTGGGGTCACTATTTGACTTATGTAGTTGCATTGACAGTCTTACAGCTAGTCTGCTGATCTACTGGTCTTCTGAACCAAAACAAAGTAGCATGCTGCTGTATTTTGGCTAAGAGCCTCCCAATAGATTCCCTGAATAGGACTTCTCTGCCCTGGGTTTCCCTGTGCCAAGGATGCCCTGGGTGGTGTACTCTGCTGTCCAATTAAGACATACTTTTCCCAAAGTCCTTCCAAGATATCTTTTCATGGAAATTTGTCACACACCAAATATTTGTGGGTTCTGTCATTCCAAAAATTCATCCAGAGTCTTGATCTAGTATTGATTCTAATGGAAGCCAGAAAGAGATCAGGGAAAGTCCTATCTATTTTCTACCATCTTGGCTTTACCCCAATACCGTATTTTGGCTAAGAGCCTCCTGATAGATTCCCTATGCAGGATTTCCCTGTGCTGAGCCTCAGTGCACCATTTCCACTGGACTATGTTTCTCCCTGACCAATATAAACAGACTTTTTCTGAAGTTCTTCCAAGGTATCAAAAGCTGGGAAATTGTTACACTCTAAATGTTTGTGGGTTCTGTAACTCCAACATTCATTCAGAAGCTTTATCTCACATTGATTATGAGAAAAGCTGGGTAGAGCTTAGGCAATATCCTGTCTACTCTCCACCATCTTGGCTCTGCCCCTTATTAAGTTATCTGAAACTGAACAATTGTTTTATTTTGTCTTTTTGTGGTTTCTGTTCACTTTAGAATCTAATTATTGGTTTGAGTTAGAGTTGTTTCCAAAGGAAACTGGAGAGAACTCAGAAATCTTCCTGGTTTCTACTGCCATCTTGATTCCCCTTCCCTCCTCTACCCTTACACACACACACACACACACACACACACACACACACACTTTGAAACCTAGCCTCCAAGGAAATCACAATCAGAGTAAAGGGATTCAGGAACTGAGTAATAAGAGAAATCAGGATATGGGGAAAAGGGAGAAAGATTAAAAGTACTAAAGATTTCAGAAAAAAAAGACAACTCAAAGACCTTGAACATGAATTTATAAATTAATAGGGAAAAATGGTAGTACCATAAGGGAACATGGAGTCCACATATAATAAACAAGTTCAGGCACCTATAAATAAATTCTACTAAATGAAGAAAATTAACCCAACACTTGATTAAACAAAGGAACTGGTAAACTTTGAGAATAACATGAAATAACACCATGCTATTCTTGAGTGATTTGAAAGATAAATGAGAATTATGAGAGCAAGACTTGTTTTTTCTACAGTAAAAATAATGAACAGAATTAAAAAAAAACCTTGAATCTACAATGGCAAATATCACCAGGAAAGAAAAAAAGAATAATATATTAAGAATGAAAAAAAGAAGTGAAGGACAAACTAGAAGAAGACAAGGAAAAGATGAAAAATATGATTGCTATACAAATGAAAAATACTGACAAAACAGAGACAATGTAAGGATCATAAGTCTCCCAGAAGAATATAAAAGGAGGAAAAACAAACAAACAACTTTTAATACCATGATCAAGGAAATAATAGAAGAGAACTACTTAGAACTTCTAATCATTAAAAAGAAATCCCATTTGAAAATTCATGGACAGTCTCCTAGAAAACAAACTAACAAAAAAAAAAATCCTCCAAGACTGCAAACTCCAAGAAACATAGTGATTAAATTGAACATTTCAATTCAGAAACAACAAATTCTATAAGATACCAGGAGAAATACCTTCCAGTATAAAAGAAATGACATTCACATAATAAAAGTTTGTTCCATACATACTAGAAAAAAATAAAGGAGGGAATGGAATAATGTTTTGAAGGGCAATGGAACTCAGGACAGCATAGAATGATTTACAAATCTGAGTGTTACTATTTAGGACACAAGAAGAATATTTAATAAGAAAGAAGAGTTTGAGCAATTTTTAGGGTAAAAAGTTTCAGCACTGAAGATTATTTGCCTTTCAACCACCCTAAAACTTTATAGGAGAAGAGAATAAATGCAACTGTCAAAGACACTAACAGCTGTAGATAATAGAGATCAACAAGAAACAATAGTAGAATCTAAAGTAAATAGAAAGAGAAGATAAATAATGAAGTGAATGAGGGAAATTCTTTTTTGGAAATGGATACACATCATGAAATTAAAAAAAAAAATCCTAAGGAATAAAAGTTACTTTAGCATAGGAAAAGAGGGAGAACAATTCTCTTTTTTTTATTGATGTTTTTTAGTTTCAAAATATATGCAAGGATAATTTTTCAACATTAACCCTTGAAAAACCTTGTGATCTCATTTTCTTTCCTTCTCCCCACCCTTTCCCCTAGATGGCATATAATCCAATATATGTTAAATATGGTAAAAATATATGTTAAATCCAATATAGGCTTACATATTTATACAATTATCTTGCTCCATAAGAAAAATCAGATCAAAAAGTTAAAAAAAAGAGAAATACAATTCAAGCAAACCATATCAAAATGAGTGAAAATGCTATGTTGTAATCCATTCTCAGTTCCCAATGTCCTCTCTGTGGGTGTAGATGGCTCTTTCCATCAGAGATCTATTGGAACTGGCCTGAATCACCTCATTATTGAAAAGATCCATTTCTATCAAAATTGATCCTTGTATTATCTTGTTGTTGCCTTCTATAATGATATCCTGAAGAATAATTCTCTAAAAAAAGAAATGTAAAGTGTTCATAACCAAATTAAAACAAAACACTCCAAATTCACAAGGAAAATTTCAAAGTTAAAACACCTACAAAGTTTACAAATTTGGAATTAAGCAAATAAAATTACTAAAATGCCCACACTCTTTGAGCGAGAAACTCCATTAATGAACATATACCCTGAAAAAGATATTTATAAGAGAAAAAAATCCCTATATAGTTCAAAATATTTATGGCAGCTTTTTTATGATAGCAAAGAATAAAAAATAAAAAAAAATGTAAATGCTTATCAGTTGAAGAAAGGCTAAACATTGCATTATCTTACTGTACCATAAGAAATTATGGATGTGATGGAGAGATATATTCTTTTTATTCAGTTGTTTCAGTGGTGTTTGATTCTCTATGAGTCCATTTAAAGTGTTCTTGGAAAATGGTATAGAATAGTTTGGCATTTTCTTCTCCAGCTCATTTTATAGATAAAGAAATCAAAGCAAATAGGATTAAGTGACTTGCCAGGATCACACAGATAATATGTGTCTAAAACCAAATTTGAACTCAGGAAGATGAGTCTTCCTGTCACCAAGCTACTTCAATATATATATATATGTATATCTCTATCTATCTATCTATCTATATGTCTGTCTGTCTGTCTGTATGTATAATCATGAAAAGGTCTATTTGAATTAATGCAAAGTGAATGAAAAAGTGCCAAGGAAACAACACATGGCAAGTATAATTATGTAAATGGCAAGAACAATGACATCATAAAATTAAAAACAAATGAAACAAAATTATGAAGATTAAGTGAGACTCCAATGAAGAGATATGAGAAGACACCCCAACTTATTCCTTTGTAGAGGTTGAAGACACATATGTGTTATACATTGCAGATATTTTCAGACTTCTAATATATTGATTTATGGTGATGATGTTTGTTTTTAAACAAGACTACTCACTATACGGAATGGCTCTCTTGAAAGGGGTATGGAAGGAATACTTTGATGATGTAAGAAACAGAAATTATATATTAAAGCCATTTAAAAATGATTCATTGGTTCTCATTTCTTTGTGCATCCTTCGCATTTTACTTATAGCTTTTTCTTCTTTATTTATGCATCACACTTTTTTTCTTTATACTTTTATTTAATATTTTTTCCAGTTATATTCAAAACAAATTTTTTGCATTTTTAAAAATTTTTGAGTTTTAAGTTCTCTCCTTTAACTCACCCACAATTAAGAAACTGCATGTGAAGTTATGAAAACATTTCCATAAAAGTCAAGTTGTGAAAGAAAACAGATTTCCCACCCAATTAAAAAAATAAAAACCCTCAAGAAAATAGTAGGCTAACAAAAAGAGAGATATAGAAAGAACGAGAGAATACTTCAGTCTGCTCCTTCTCTAGATGTGAATAAGATTTTTCATCATAACTCCTTCAGAGTAGTCATGGGTGATTGTATTACTGAGAATAGCAAAATCATTTACAATTGGTCATTCTACAGCATTGATATTACTTTGCACATAGTACATTTCATTTTGAGTTCATGGAGGACTTTCCAGGTTGTTATTGTTGTTGTTGTTTCTGAGAGCATTCTGTTTGTCATTAATCATATAACAACAATATTATAACTCAAACACAGATCAGTTTATTGAGCCATTCCCCAATTGATGAGCATCCCCTTAATTTCCATTTTATTTTTGCCCTGAGAAGAGAGCTGCTGTGAATATTTTTGTATATGTAAGTCGTTTCCCTTTTTAAAAAAAAATCTTTAAATCTCTTCATGCCTAGTAGTGGTGTTGTTAGGTCAAAGGATATGCATGAATTTACAGCCGTTGGGGCACAGATCCTTTCTTCTGATTGTTTGTCAATTGGGGTATGGGTCTTTTTTTTTTAAATAAATTTGAGTCTGTTTCCTTTTTCTTTGATAAATGAGACCTTATCAAAGAAGCTTGCTTTGAAATTCTTTTTTACAATTACTATTGTGGATTGTATTTCCCCACATTAACTCTCTTTCTCCTTTCACACTGTGCCTTCTCAAAAGTGTTTTGTCACTGACCATTCCCTCCTTCAATATGCCCTCTCTTTTATCATTCTCCCCTTCCTGTATCCCATTTTCCTCCCGGGAGTTTTTATTTTGGTATCTCTTTCAAGATGTGATTGCTAGATTCTTTCAGTTTTTATTTTACCTTTTGGTTCTAGAATCAAGGACAGTTTTGCTTGATAATTTATTGAAAGATGATGTCCAGGCCCTTGTTTGATTAAAACTTTCAGGAAGACCAATAATTTTTAAATTATCTCTCCTGGCTCTATTTTCTTTTTTTATTATTAATACTTTTTATTTGCAAAACATATGTATGGGTAATTCCTAAACATTAACCCTTACAAAGCTTTCTGTTACAAATCCCCCCCCCACAACTCACCTGGCTCTATTTTCCAGGTCAGTTGAGTTTCCAATGAGATATTTCACTTTTTTTTGTATCTTGATTTCTCATAAAGTCATTGGCTTCCATTTTCTCAATTCTATTTTCCTCAATGAGTTTTTGTACCTCCTTTCCCAAGTGGCCAATTTTGCTTTTTAAGGCATTGTTCTCCTCATTAGCTTTTTGTATTTTCTTTTGCATTACCATCAATTCTTTTCCTAATTTTTTTCTCTATCTCTCTTACTTGATTTTCAAAATCCATTTTGAGCTCTTCCATGGCCTGAGCCCGATTCTTATTTTTCTTTGAGGCTTTACATATAGGAACTTTGGCTTTGTTATTGTCTTTTGAGTGAGTGTTTTGATCTTCCTTGTCATCCAATATTTTTCAATGGTCAGAAACATTTTTTGGTGTCTGTTCATTTTCCTAGCATATTACTCGGCTCTGTGTCCAAAATAGAGGGTGATTTTGCCAAATTTCAAGGGTTGTGTGCAGGTGTTTTCTTAGATCCTTGTTAAAAAAAAACAAGCACCCTTTTCTGCCCGAGAGCTCTTAGAAGTGTCCCTACTCCACTGTAGCTATAATATTTAGTTTGCTAAAATAACAGAGTGGTGCTTTGCTGAATCTGAGGCCACCAGAATTGGGGTCAGGGATGCCTGCACTGGCCTGGCCTATGCTACCTGAAAAAAGTTCTGCTCCATCTTTTGGGGTGTTCTGATACTCTAAAATTTTTTAGAGTCATTATTTAAAGGAACTTGGAGCAGTTTGGGGGAAAGGTTGGGTGGGTTCCTGCCTTTACTCTGCCATTTTGATTCTTCCTCTGTGCATACTAATTACTCATTCTTAGTTCTCCTAGTTCTATCCTCACACCACAACACACTGTCCCCTGTCGTCACAGTCGTCCTCCATAACAAATAAATATAACAAAGAAAAGTAAATTCACATATTGAATGAATCAGAAAACATGTCTTTTTTGCCCATTATCTCTCTGCCAAGAAATGCAAAGCATGCTTCATCACCAGAGTTCAAGAATTATGAGTGATCTTTGCATTGTTGAATTCTTGTATCTTTCTATAGTTATTTTACGAATTATTCTCCTGATTCTTCTTGCTTCACTGCACTTAATTTATATCATTTTTTCCATGATTTTCTGAACACATCCCTGTCATCATTTCTTGTAAGATAAAAGTATTATGTTACATTTAGATGTCATAATTTATTCAGCTATACCCCAATTGATAAGCACTCTCTTTGCTTCCCAGAATTTGAAAATAATTAAATTCATTGGATTCCTTTCCTTTTGTCTTTTATTTCTTTGAAGTATAAACCTAATAGTACTATGAATGGGTCAAGGAAAAGCATTAAAGTGATTTCCTGAGTATAGTTCCAAATTGCTTTCTAGGATGTTTTGACTAAATGGTTGATTCCACTAATCAATTAATAAACATTCATTAAATGTTGGCTATATGACAGAGACTATGTTAATGTCTGAAGATATAAAAAGAAGCAAAAGACTTCTCAGAAGCAAGATAACAGTAAATCACCATAGCTCTCCTATATTCGCCTGTGTACAACTCAAAAAAGTAGCACCCTAAAACAAATCCAAGAACAGCAGAACCAGCAAAGAGATGGGGTAAAACAATCTTTTAACCAAACAACTTAAAATATCAGTTTAATAACAAAAAAGTCTGTCTCACTAGGTAAAAGGAAAGTGCACTCCAGAACAGGAAATAACTGAGCAAGCCAGCAATCCCCAACCTCAGCAAACCAGCAGGAGATCCTGAGACTCAGTGCAGTGGAACAGACACACAACATAAACCACCTTCCACCCCCACCACATTTGCTTTAGCATCACTAGGGGATTTGGCAGAATCTAGCTCTGAGAACCACCATGTGCTTCAGTGTACCCCAGGCAAAGAGCCATCCTCCAGAGGCCATATTTCCATGTACTTCAGTAAAGCCCAGGATAAATTAGCAGTTTCCAAAAGTTAAAGCTATGCATGCTTCAGTTCAGACTTTGGAAAATTCAGAAACACCCCACTGCCATCAATACATAGCAAACACCACCATTGAGACTCCAGCTCAGCATCTGGTAAATTGCCAGAACCTTGTGAGGCGCCTCAGTGCAGGACCATACACAAGAGTCTTACATGGACCTTATGGCAACATCATTGTAGCACTAGGCAAACAGTAAGAACCTAAAGCCCCAGGCACAAGAGGCCATGACAGTACTCCTTTCACCCAGGAGCTGAGATAATTTTTTTTAAATAGCAAAAAGGCCAAGAAAAAAAAAAGCAAACAACAACAAAAAATCTGATCATAAAAAGATATAATGACAAGAAAGACTAAGGTACAAATTCAGAAGAGGACAACAGTATCAAAGCACCTTGAGCAACCCCTTCCAAAAATATAGAAAATGGCTTAAAGTTCAGAAAGTACTCATGGTAGAGCTCAAAAAGAACTAAAAAAATCTTACAAGAGGGGCAGCTAGGTGGCACAGTGGATAGAGCACCAGCCCTGAAGTCAGGAGGACCTGAGTTCAAATCTGATCTCAGACACTTAACATTCAAGTCACTTAACTTCAATTGTCTCAGCAAAAAGCAAAAAAAAAAAAAAAAACCTTACAAGAGAAGTAAAAGAGAAATAGAACAAGAAATGAGAGAGATGTACAAAAATTATGAAAAGAGTCAATAGCTTGGAAAAAAGACAAAAGGAAATACAAGAATCTACTGGAAAAAAAAAAAAACTTGTTAAAGAGTACAGTTGGCCAAATGGAAAAGAAAGTACCAAAGATACAACTCCTTAAAAATTAGAATTGGGCAAGTAGAACTAAAGATACTATGAGACATGAAGATTCCATCAAACAAATTTTTAAAATGGAAGAAAATATAAAATAGCTCATGGAGGGGGAAAAACCTACCTGGAAAATAGATCAAGGAGAGATATCAGACTCACTAGACTAAAAGCAAGTCAAAATCAGTTAAAAAAAAATCTGGACAGCATCTTTCAAGAAATTTCCAAGGAAAACTGCCCTAATTTCCTGAAACTGGAGGATAAAATAGACATTGAAAGAATATCTAATTGAAAGAACTAATCACCACAGAAAAAATGAAAATTCCAAGGAACATTATAGTCAAATTTCAGAACTATAGGATTAAAGAAAAAAATATTACAAATGGCCAGAGATAATTGATTCAAATATCATGGAACCATAAGCATGATTGCACAAAATTTAACAGCTGCAACATTAAAGGATTAAAGGTCATGGAACATTTTATTCTGGAAGGCAAAGGAACTGGACTGCAACCAAAAATCACTTCCCTAGTAAAATTAAACATACTGCATCTGGGGATGGGAGGAATGGAAATAGAAGGATTTCAAGTTTTCATAGCAAAAAGATCAGAATAAAATCAAAAACTTGACCTTGGTATCGAGCCCAAGAGAAGCCTAAAAAGGGAAAAGAAAACATAAAGAATGCAATAGATCTAGAAGGTTCATGTCCCTACATGGAAAGATGATACTTTAATTCTTTTAAAAAATTGTACCACTAATAGTACAAATAGGAAAAAAAGCATTCATAAACAGAGGATATACTTATAAGGTCCATTTGAAGAAATGGCATAAAAAATTAAGGATGAGAAAAAACAAGCACACTGGGTGCAGAAGGGAGGAAAAGGTACAATGCATTAAATTATTTCTCATAAAAAAAGACCTATGGGGGAAGGAGAAGATGAGAAAGTGGACAATGAGCATTGTTTAAACCTTGCTCTCAGCAGTATCATCTCAAAGAATGAAGAATATACACAATCAATTAAATATGGAAATCTATCTCATTTGACAGGAAAGTAGAAGTTGATGTGATTAAATAAAGAAAAGGGTGGGGACTGACAAAAGGTAGGGCAAGTCACGGGACTTAGTTGAAGCAAAGCATTGGTAAAGAGGGAAAGAATGAAAAGAAAGAGGACAATTAGGAGGAAGAGTAGAATGGAGAAAAGTACACAGATAGTAATCATAATTATGAATGTGAATGGGATGAACTCTCCCATAAACTGGACATAGATGGGAGAGTGGTGCAAAAAAATAGAATTCTACAATAACACTCTTGAAGCAGAAAGTTACACACAGAGTAAAGGTAAGGTCCTAGAGCAGAATCTATTGTGCATCAGTAGGAAAAAAAGAAGACTCTGGATAGCAATCCTCAATCTCAGACAAAATAAAAGCAAAAATAGAAAAAGTTCAAAGAGATAAGGAAGGAATCTTGCTAAAAAGTATCATAGACAATGAAGCAATATCAATACTAAACATATATACATCAAGTGGTATAAGACCTAAAATTTTAAAGGAAAAGAAATAACAAAATTATACTTTTTAGAAACATCAATTATCCCCTCCATAACTTGAAAAATCTAATAATGGTAATAAAAAACAACAAAGAACTAAGGCAGCAAGTAGAATATCAAAAAAGTTAGATATAAGAGACATCTGGAGAAAACTAAATGAGAATGAAAAGGAATATACATTTTTCTATCCTTTATTTCCTTAACAGTATTTCATTTTTTCCAAATACATGTAACGTCAGCTTTCAGAATTCATTTTTGTAAGACTGTGTTCTAATTTTTTCTCCCTCTCTCCCTTACTTCCCCTCTCACCAAGACAGTAAACAATATAGGTTAAACATGTACAATTTGAAAATATATTTTTCTTAGCAGGATATGGCAACTGCCCAAAAATTTACCATGCATTTGGGCAAAAACTCCTGAAAATCAAATGTAGAAAAGCTGCAATATTAAATGTAATTTTTAGATCACATTACATTCAACAAAGGGCAGTAGAAAGGTAAATTAAAAATTAATTGGAAACAAAATAATCTAATACTAAAGAATAAATTGGTCAAAAAACAAATTATAGAAAAAATCAATAATTTCATTAAATAGAATGGCATCAATAAGTCAATACACCAAAATCTATGGAATGTGGCTAAAGCAGTCCTTTAAAGAATTTTATTTCTCTAAATTCTTGCATCAACAAAAAAGAAAAAAGAATAAATCAATGAATTGTATATGCAGCTAAAAAATGAACTAGAAAAAGAAGAAATTAAAAATTCCCAATTCAGAACACCAATTCAGAAATGTGGAAAATCAAAGACAAGACTAATAAAATAATAAATTAAAAACAAACAAAAAAAAACAATTTCTGTTTTAAATAAAATTAAGAGTTTCAATATTTATTTAATTTTTATTAAAACTTTTTATTTGTA
>JAJPUD010019883.1:8842-25705 GCA_023553655.1 Myrmecobius fasciatus
CGGTTATATTCTTTTTTATTGTTTTTGTACTTCTCTTTCCTCCTTTCTTCCCTTTCTCTTTTTCTCTCTCAGGCTCCCTCTACCCTTTTTTCTTTCTTTTAAATTTGAGCCCTGCTTATAGAGTAGAAGGAATGCTATTTCAGGCTTCTTGTGCCTTTATGTACAGGCCCTGGATGTTTATTTGGTGCTGCACTTATATTGCCCTGAGCTCCACAGGGAACCTTCTGTTTGGTTCTGGCTGATGGGGTGGAGTGAGAGGTGGCTAGTGCCTTCCAACAGAAGCTGCAAGGAACTGACAGCTTACCTGCTTCTGTGCTGGAGTCAAGTGATGATGACTAGTCTATGATGAGACCAAGAAAGCATGTTTCAATTTTTTCCAGATCTACATTGAAGCAAGTCTAATCTCTGGAGTGTACTATGGCATGTGGAGATCTGGCTGCTGAAAGATACCTGTTTGCTCAGGACTACACTGGAGCATATAATGATTCTATGAGTTGGACTGAATAATTCCCCTGATTTTTCCAAAACACATGGGGGCTCCTGGTTGTTCACTTTCATCTGTTCCTATATCCTGGAAATCAAGATCTTCTGTGATTTGCTGGTGCTCTATTATCTTGGCTCTCTGGAGAGCTTCTTGTCTTAAATTCCCCCATTTCCTTATACAGGTCAGATATATTCCCCTTTCCAATAGTCTAATTTTTCTGGGCTAAAGGATTTTTTACGTTATTGTGTCCTTGCTGATTCTGCTGCTCCAGGTACTATTTTATTGTTGCTTAGAGGTGAACATGGAAGGATTACAGCAATTCACTTCTAACTCCATCATCTTGGCTCCAAGAAGTTAAATAATTAAAAAAAATATATTTTTTTAAACAGCATGTGTTTTAGTGTAGCCTTTGGAAAAACACAGAAATACTTCTCCCAACACATACCTCTTTCACACCATACCATCTATCTTTTGGGGATATTATTTTAACATAATCAATTCACATCCTTTACTTTTATCTATATAATATTTTAACATCCCCAAAATGAAAAAAAAAAAGTTCTTAAGAGTTACATATATTATCTTCCCATATAGGAAAGCAAAAAATGAACATTTTTCATTTAATGCCTCATGATTACTCTGTTTTTTATTCACATGAATGTGAATTTAATTTTTTTTTGCCACAAATGCTTAAAAGACCTCTATTTCTGTATTTTTTCCTTCCATAGCAAGGTTTATACTTAACTTTACTGGGTAGATTTGATTTTATCCTAGTTTTTTTTTTGCCTTCATATCCCATATTCCAAATCATATTTCAAGCCATCCATTTCTTTTGTAGTTGAAGCTGTTAAATCTTTTGTGATCTTGACTGTGATTGCATGTTATTTAAATTATTTCTTTATAATTGCCTGATGTATTTGCTCTATAACCTGAGAGCTCTGGAACTCAACTGGAAGTTTTCATTTTGAGATATCTTTCAGAAGATAATTGGGAGATTCTTTTAATTTCTATTTCCCCTCAGTATCTAAGATATTGAGACAAATTTTATTGATAATTTCTGGAAATATATCTAGAGTTTTTTTTTCTATGATCACAGATATGATCTAATCACTGATTAATCTTTCTTAAGTTATCTCTCCTTTATCTATTTTATGGCTCATTTTTTTCCTAATGAGGTGTTTCACATTTTCATTTTTTAGAATTCTTGAATTTCTTTTATTTATTCTTGATGTCTCAGAGATTTGCTTTCTTAATTGTGACTTTTAAGGAACTATTTTTAGTAACAACTTTTTCCTCTTTTCTTTTTCATTTCGCTATTTTCTTTTTTTTGTAAAGGAAGTGTGTGTGTGTGTGTGTGTGTGTGTGTGTGTGTGTGTGTGTGTGAATACCTCCTTTTTTCCCATTTGGCTAATTCAGCTTTTTAAAGAGTGCTTTTCTTCAGTGAACATTTTCACCTTTTTGATCATTATGCCTATTCTGTTTTTAAGATGATATTTTATTCCATAATGTTGTGCCTTCTTTACAGAGCTGTTAATTCCCTTTTATTTTCTTTTATTACTCTCATTTCTTTTCCTAATTTTTCCTCTACCATTATCATGTTATTTTATTTGCTTTGCCACTCAAAAATTAATTTGATGTATTAATTTAAAGTTCTTTGAAGATGAATGTTGAGAGAGTTTAGCTGCTATGCCTCTAATTCCCTAAATTCACTTTAGTCCCATGAATATGCATTTATTTTCAATGCTATTAATTAACTTTGCCTAAGACTCTACCTTCAACTTTTTTTTTTTTTTTTTTGATTTTTGCTGAGGCAATTGAGGTTAAGTGACTTGCCCACGGTCACACAGCTAGGGAATGTTAAATATCTGAGACCAGATTTGAACTCAGATTCTCCTCACTTCAGGGCTGGTGCTCTATCCACTGCACCACCTAGCTGCCCCTCAACTTTTTCTTAAGAAAGTCAATGATAATTAGACATTCTTGGGAAATAAATACTTTCAGAGTAAGGTTAAAATCTTTTTGAGGCAAATGTTTTGAAACAAGTGCTCAAGAAGTTCTTTTGCTATAGAAAATAATTATACTTATTATGCTGAAGAAGATCAAATAGAAATGCACTGATCTACAGAGGGTTATCCATCCTAAACATATCTTAGTTTCACTTTCTCTTTAAGTCCCTTATTTGTTTAAAATTTTTGAAAACAGAAAAGAACTTTCATTTTGGTTTTGTCTAATTTATTTTTGTTTCATTTTACCTTCCAAATTCACTGGTTTCAACTTTAGTTTAAAAAAAAATCTTTACCATTTCTCATAACTTTCCTTTAAATTGATTTTACATTTCTAAAGCATAGGCAAATCAGTAACTACATTATAATCAAGGAAAACAAAGTCAGAAGTAGCAATCATACTAAATTGGTTGCCATCAAGTTAGAAGACATGAATTTGTAGCATTATACAAATTTTAATCATGTAACTCATTTCTTTGAAAAAGAAGATAATTTTAAAAACCAACTGATACTCAAAAAATAAAGATTTTGACTTGCTAAGTATTTCCTTCAGCTTCTAGTCTTAATAATAATAGATAAAACTAGTTAGCAAAAGTTTTCAAAGCTGACTATAGCTATAGAAAAAAGAAAATTGTTTCTCTTTCTAGCAATTTTACATTGTCTATTAAAATTAGCATGAGGATATCTTATTTTAAAAGGCATAATATTATTAAGATTTATTTTAATTAGGGCATTCATTTTTAGATATTCATGTACATTTGTGTTATAAATAATTCCATGAGGTGAAAAGATATACATTGTCAAGTTACTCATGTACCAAGATGATAAAAGAAAAAAATCCTTTACTTTTTCAAAAGACACATTTTTGTTGATTGTATGGCTGGTTTTCATTCCCTTCAGTGATTAGACAAAATTCAAGTTACTCATTATAGAAAATTTTCACAAATTATAATGATTCCTAGATAATATTTTTTTAACTGGTGATTATAAGTCATTATGAAGAATTGAAAATCTTAGTCCAGCATTTTGTTAAAGAGGTAATCTCTGAAAATTTTCACCATTAAAAGTCCAAGACATGTTGAGTGACAAATATAACTCCTATGCAAGTATGTGATACATATATATATATATATATATATATATATGAATATATGCATACATGCATACACACAAATATGTATTCTACAAAGTTAATATGAAATTTGAAATTCAGTCACTAAAAGAAGATTCACTATCTGAACTTTTTTTGGCATTCTGCATTAGGCACTGGGACTGCCTCTTGAGAAGATCAGGGACCAGATATTCAGATATCCTTTTATTTCTTAATATCTTTGCAGGAACACCTATTTGAATCATTTTGAGATAACTAGGATATCTTAGATCCTTGGCTAAAGTCAAGATCTGTTGTGCTTTCACTTCACATTTCTGTGGTCCAGTGTCCTGTTCATTATTCTGCTCAAATGGAGACAGTAATGACTATTGACTTGAAGTGGCTTCAGGATCATGTGTAATAACATTAACATTTGAAGTTGATATTTCAGATTTGATATCTTCTAGACCTGGAATACATATTAGTTTTGTATTCAAAATATGAAGTTATTTCTATTTGTTGTATCCAAAGAGAAAGAACAGATAGTTTATATTCACAAAGTGCAGAAAATCAGTCAAGTGATATTTATATATTTAATTCAGATTTTCTAACTTCTACTCTCAGAAACTTCAGTACAGAAGTTAATAGCTACGCGATGCAATGTATAGAGTGCTGTGCCTAGAGTCAAGAAAATTTGAATTTAAATTGACCTCAGACATGTACTAACTGCATGACCCTTGGAAAGTCACTTAACTATACTTAACCTTCAATTTCCTAATCTTTAAAATGATGTTAATAATAACACCAAACTCACAAGCCTATTGTAAGAATCAAATATGATAATACTTGTAAAATGCTTGTCATAACACTTGTTCTAGAGTAGATGATACATAACTACTAGCTATTCAAAATACTCAAGGAAATTCAAAGTCATTTGTAAACATACATTCCTGACTTTTTAAAAAATCTAATTCATACATTTTGTGTAAGGAATAGACTTATTTAGGGGGAAAATAGGACTTTTTTACATAATTTGTTTTCATTAAATTATAATATTTTACTTTCAGTTTTGCAAGTGGGACATTTTATTGTGTTTTATGTTGCAATTTGAGAAGATCCGTTTATATTGTCATTTTAAAACTACAGGAGACTCTCAGATAAGTATATTTTCTTAACCAACCCAGGCTAGTAACCTTCTTCAACTCAGAGCTGTAAGAATTTATATTGAGAATTTAAGTGACTTGCCTGAAAAACAAGTATGAAAAAGATTAATAAGAAAAAGAAATATTAGCATGTAAAATATTATAAGCATTATAGTGTGTACTCTGAAAATTGAAAAGAAAGTGCAACTCATCGGTTTCACCAGCATTGCCATTTCTAAAGTAAAGTTTGAAATCTCAGGGACCACTGGAGTTTAGATTTTATTGCCTGTTCTGAAAGAGGCTTATTATTTGTGTAACACCCAAAGATGTCTTTCAATTCCACCACTCTCCTGGTCACTATTCAAACCAATAGAATAGCAGCATTGAATTCATCCATATAAATGTGATAACCTATGTTCTATATTACTATTTTGTGAATTATTGTGGTTATTGTTTAGTTATCAGTCGTGTATTACTCTTTATGGTGCCATTTATTGGGGTTTTTTTGGCAAAGATATTGGAGTGGTTTGTTGTTTCCTTATTCAGTTCATTTTACAAATGAGGAAACCAAGTCAAACAAGGTTAAAATGCTTACCCAGAGTTACACAACTAATAAATATATCATACTGGATTTGAACTCAGGTCTTCCTGACTACCGACCTGGTCCCTTAATTAATCACTGTGATACCCAGCTGCTCATAAAGTACTGACAGAAAAAAATTCAAGTATTTTGCTATATTGTTGTTAATATTTACTTATTTTTGTTTAGGGTTTCTAGTTAGAGAATATTTATAGATCACTTTCAAGTTTTCAAAGTGTTTCATAGAATAAGTTCTCTATTGTGCCTCATAACTATTCTGTGAGGTAATTGCTTTATTGTTGGCCCAGCTTACTTTGAAGTAAATATTTTCCAAATGACTTGCAGTTTATATAGTCAGTCTATTAAGATGATGATTTAGTATATATATATATGTGTATATATATATATATATATATATATAGCTTATATAATGCATTTTTCTATTAATTTGAATTTCACTAGAATATATAAGATTAGTTAATTTTCTTTCTATGTGATATACATATCTGCATTTTTACTATATGCTTTATTTTACTAAGTATACTAATAACACAATCTAACATAAAAAGCTTATTTATTGCTTATTTTTGTCCATTTGTATCTTGCTTGTGATTCGATCTGCCCATGGACAAAGAGAGTACATAATTATGTTTTAAAAAAGTACAAAGAAAAGACATTCAGTAAAATATTACTTGGAATTATTCCCTTAAGAAAGAATTTTAAGTGTCTTCCTAAAATTCTTCAAGAGAACCTATGATCAGCTTTCTGATTCTGAGCAGACTTTTCTAAATGTACTCTGCCATCTTTTCTCTAAATGTAACAATAACCAAACTATGACATGTGCTTTTCTCTCCTTTTCAGAACGCAGCTAGGATCCAACATCCATTTAATATATGGAGAAGAGAGGACAAATTTGCCTCATGCTCATTGTTTATTTAGTGGGAAAAAAGGGAAATTTCATTCTAATCTTTATTTTGATTTCAGATAGGTGGTATTAAAGATTCTTTATGACTGCTTTGATCTCCTAAGAGATCAAAATCATCCCATGCATAACCCTACCTAACTTGTCTTAGAATAAGATTATCCTGGTTTCTCTCTTAACTTGATTACCTCAATAAAGAAACTATAATTCAGAAAGCTAAAAGGATTGACAAGATTTAACAAAAATCCACTCATATGCTTATTACTTATCAGTTTTCATCATTATTATTGGCATTGGTTTTAAGTCCCTTGTCATTATGATCACTTTATTTTTTTTTACCACTGCCCATTTCTAGGATCTTCCTTAAAAGTGGTGACCTGATTATATCCTGAAATATGTTTAAATGCATTGGTGTGTTTAAATGGATTACATCATGTTAGCACTTTTACACTGTGACAGAGATGTTGTTTTATTGTGAAATTGTATTTATTTTAAAAATTAAGATGGACATTGCTCTTTTCAACAATGAGATGATTCAGACTAGTTTCAGTGATTTTATGACGATGAGAGCCATATATTCCCATAGAGAGAACTGTGGAAATTGAGTGTGGATCATAATAAAGCATTTTCACTTCTTTTGTTGTTGTTTGCTTGAATTTTATTTTCTTTCTCATTTTTTTTCTTTTTGGTCTCATTTTTCTTATGCAGCAAGATGATTACAAAAATATGTGCACCTATATTGGATTTACAAAAAAAGAAAAGATTAAGAACATTTGTCTTAATCCTGACTTGGTAGTAATATAAGATACTTTGATTTAATTGATACTTATTTGGAGTAGCTGTTATATTTAATGTTTATAATAGGATGATGCAATAAAGGAAGAGGAAGACTTAAGTGAGAGGTATTTTTTAATGCCTTTGACTATGAAGATTATCGTTTAATTGTGGAAGTTTCCTTCACACAATGTTATAGTTGAATTGTTTTCTTTCCTGGGATTTGTTATAGGTTAGAATCCTTCAGTATGAATGTATAATAAAATTTGGGAATTGAATTGAAGTCTCTGCAAATACTTCAATATAAGATGTAACGAGGATGAGTGGAAAGAATGATTTCAAGGGAGGCAGCTTTTTATATACAGAAAGAGAAAAGGCCTTTAAAGAGCAGTTGCTATATCTGGTCTGATTTTTCATTTGGGTAGATAATAGAAAATGAGTTTCTCTCTTCTGCATTACCATTAATGTAGTATGAATAAGGTTCATTTATCTCCAGCATTTAGGATAATTTTAAAATAGTAATGGGAGATTTTTGTAAGTACACAGCAGAAAATTAATTGGAATATATAGGACTGTGATAGCAATTTCACATTTCTCTATGATAGAAAGATAGGAACTTGTCTTGTAGGAGAAGTGAATTTAACTCTGATTAAGAATTGTATTTGCCGTATTAATCAAAGATGATTTTGTTGCAGCTCTGCTCAAAAATGAGATCTTTTGTAAAATAATTATATGCTTTTGGCTTATTTTCCTAATTTGTCATTCAAAATGTGTTAGGAATGTTAGACAGAAAAAGAGGACAAAAGAAAAATGAGTAATAAAACAATTTTGGACATCTACTGAGAAAATTTTTTTTACAAAAATAATGTAATATAGTTTCTATATTGGCAAGGTATGACTCCCTAAAATAGAGGAGGAATTATTAACAATATTTTCTTAGAATTAAAGACTTTTTAAAAATTATCATTTTTCAGGTGTAACAGTGGGAAATGGAAATATTAGAGGAATTGGTAGTGTCAAAGGAAATCAATCAGCTTTCAGTGTACCTTCATTCTGTACATAATCTCAAAAATACATTTCTATTTCTGTTGCTTAAGATGCAAATTTAATTAAAAATGGGTTATCACATGAAGTAAACACTTAGGAACAATGTAATATGCTTTATAAATATTTTCCATAAAAATAGGAATTTAGGTTATAGAACCAATCATCTATGTTTTGTACAATGCATAATTTTTATCAACTTACCACTTTGAGTAGAAAGGGAAAGAAGATATTGCCTAAAATGTCAAATCTTTAAAATTAATTCCAGATAACAACCCCAAAGTGAATTACTCTTAAAATTCATGATGGATCTTAAAATCAGATCCACATATAGACTCAATTATAATTGGTGGGATTTATATATAATTTTAATATTTACAAAAGCCATTGCAAACACTCTCATTTTATTCTTAAAACTCTGGGAGTTGTTATTTTCATTTTACAGATGAGAAAACTAAGGTAGTCACAGGGCAGTGAGTTGGATGACATAGCTTAGTATATCTCTAAGGCAGAATAAGAAATAAGTCATTTAATCCCACTGGTACTCAGCTAAATAATCATGTCAGTGTCCACCCAGCTTAAATTTAGTCAATATAAAAAAATCTGAAAATATTAAGTTTTTGTTTTAATTTCTACATGCTTGTATACAATTTATAGACCTCTCTGTCATGGAGAAATAAATTTTAAATGCAATATAGAAATAGCATTTTCAGTTTTAGAGATCTATATGTGCATGGGGGAGGGGAGGTGTAATTCCAAATGATTTTAATTGAGAAAAACAACTATTTGGCTAGAAAAAAGAAACCACTATTTAAAATTTTCAATAAAGCTCTTAAATTTCACTATTTTGGGAGAACCAAGTGCATCTGCCATTATATATTCATAAAAGTCTTTCTGTACAAAAAATGAATATATGTCTTAAAGTTTTTGGGTGCTAGACACTTTAATAATTGGTCTTTAAACAATAGCTTCATATTGAATTAAAATTTAATTTTAGATTTCCTTTTATGCTGTTTCAAAAATAGCACTCTTAAGGGTGCAGTGAAAGAATTTGTTGGCTGAAAATCAGAAGAGTACTTAAATCTTTTAATATTACTTAATCCCTAATGCCAAGTTCAAAGTTTTATTTGCTAACTATTATTATCTTTTACTATAGCATGGTTTAATATTTATCTATCATTTTATTATCTCTCAGAATCACATGCTTATATATAAGAAGGCTTCTTTCTAAATATAGACCTACAAAATTTTAACAAATTTATGAAGGCTAAGGTGTCCAGCTGGGCAATACTGTATTGTTGGAGATGGAGATTTTAGAAGTTATAAAAAATCTAGAGAAGGTTGTTTTGCAGATGTATGAGAGACTATTCCAAACATTTCTCCATTAGGTTAAAAAAGCCTTTCAATCATTTTGTAAATTGTAAATACATTTATCTTATAAATTAAAAAAAAATCTTATCTATATAATATTATAGCAATCTTATAAAATTTATCTTATAAAATCTGTAAAATGCACATAATACTTTGTTATGGTGATAACCTGTTGCAATAATCAGTTTCTATTCAATCTAGAGAGCAATATAATGACCTCTAAGGTTTATGTCTTAGGCAGCTAGGTAACATAATGGATAAAAAGCAGAGCCTTCAATCAGGAAGACCTGAGTTCAAACTAAGCCTGACATACTTATTAACTGGGCATAGGACAAAACACTTCACCCTGTTTACCTCATCTGTAAAATGAATTGGAGAAGGAAATGGCAAACCATTTCAGTATCCTTACCAAGAAAACCCCAAACGGGGTCACAAGGCATCAGATATAACTGAAATAATTGAAAACAACAACAAAAGCAACCTGTGGTTCTCTGTTTTTAGAGATTTTTTAAACCTTTAATGAGGTTTAGGGAGCTTATTTTGGATAAAACTTTGTCAAAATCAATCTTTGTGTAGAAAATTCCTAAAATTTAGGCAAATGTTGATTTCTCTGCCTTACTTTTCAATCATATATATTTCTCTTTGCAAGCTGGACTCTGTGAAGTTGAGGGCAAAGTTGAGCTTACTGGAGATGTTTGGGCAAAGAAAGAACATTTTAGTGTTTATGGATAAGCAGGTGAAGAAGGTGAGGAAAAAGCTGACCTCTCTGAACTTCCCTATGGCTTGATATTCCACTTCAAGAGGTCTCTAGAACAAATTATCCTCCATTTCACAGCTCAATCATACCTTTATCTTCAGATGTATGCTTCAATGTCATAATTAATTTTACCTCTTGAATGAATATTATTACTAGCTTGGTCATTTGTGGATGATCCCTAAATGTGATGAAATGTCCTTCTACAGTATCACTATAGTTCACAGGGATTTTTCTTTGACATGCAGAAGATTCAGAGCAATGAATTTGTGGAAGATAGCTGATAGAGCAAGAAGTGATAATTGGTTTATTTGACTTTGTTCATTTTGAGAAACGTTCATTACTACTCACTCCCAGAAATATGTATGGGCCATAGCTATTCATTTTTAATGATATTTCCCCCTAGCTAAATTTTCAGTTAGCTTGAGGCTTAATTCCTCTAGGCTGGGTAGCAGCTGCTGAACTGGTTGAGTGGGATGAATGAGAAATATTGACTGGCCCTCAGGCTATATATTCTCCTCAGGCTTTCTGTGGCACACAGGGCTGCTGAAGTCATGTTTGTGTGATGAGATGACAGATTTACACTGTCACTGGACATGCCCCATTTTAGGAATACCATAGACCTCTCTATCCCTGATGCCCTTTGGGTCTGAATACTACCATCCCTTAAAGAATGCAAAAGCACAACAGAAATAGAAAGCTTATGCTGTTGAAATTCTGCATTTAAAGCCAAGAATAATGGCATTGATTTTGATGTCACAATTAATGGCATTGAAATTTTGTAGTATAGTCAAAGAAAATAAAAAGTTCCTAAAAAGAAACACCAAGATTCAACTCAGTGGCAAATGGAGTAATGTAAACAGGGAGGAGGAATATAATGGCATAAAAAAATTTAAGGGATTAAGAATTATTTCAAAGATATATATGCATACCTTTTTTCTATATCTGCCTCTGGTTTTTCTTTATGAGTTATCTTCCTTCTTTTTACCTCATTCCCTCCTTTCAACTACATCATTACCTTCAAGAAATTTGAGATTATATTTGAATGCTTCTTTAATACTGAAAATGCACCCTGAGAAGCTCATTCCATATGCTTCATATCTGAATTTCAGGATTTCATTGGAAAATTAAAAACATTAGAGAAAGATGGTCTATCTTCTAGAAAATCTCTGATTCACATGTTTCCTAGACCAAGGTTTTCTTTGATACTTTGGAGAAAAAGCTAAATATAGATACATTGAAGCTTTAATGAGGTGGCATAGTCAGTTAAAAAGAAGTCAGAATAAAGTCTCAGGTGGATATTGAAGTGTAATGAGAGGAATTGGAGAAGAGGCCTGAGAAAGCTTAGAACAAAATGTTCCTAAGACTACTGACTTACTCCTATAACATGGCAAGTATTTTGTATAATTGATGACAGGAAGTATTATTTAACATATTGAGCTTAAAAGAAATACATGTGATGTGGGGAAATTATAGAGAATTCCTGCCCTAGACCCAAAGGTTTTTCTAAGAATGAACACAGAGAGAACTAAAAATCCTTTTCCTTTTTTCTCTCTACTTTTCTAAGAGATTACAGAACACATTTGGACACATATATAAAAGTGGTTAATTATAAAAGTAATTAATGTCTGTAGTTAGTCAGTGAGATTTCAATTTTCATATATGTCTCTGAGAATTGGTTTCCTGGCCTGAAAAAGAGGGAAAAGAACACTCATAGTATACTTACTTCAGAAAGTGATAGTAAGGATTAGAAAAAAATGATCAATGAAGAGTGTTTTGTAAAATTCAGAAAGCCTTATTAAATATCCGATACTAGTAGTTTCCTATGAAATGTATGACACTATTTTTAATAAAATGAAATTTATCCTATAATTGCTACTTGGTCATTTTTAAAAATTCATTAACTTTAACATTAATTGAAAATTTTAAATTCTTCTTTTCTTTTCTGTAACCCCTTCACTCTCCCATGTGAAGATAAGAAATGAGATATCACTTATAAAAATAAAATAATACATTATTCTATATTAGCTATATTTAAAAAAATAAAAATGAAAAAATATACTTCAGTATGTGTTCAGACCCCATTAGATCTCTCACTCCCTTTCTCTCTTTTTCTCTCTGGAAATTGAGGCCATTTTTCATCATAATTCCTTCAGAATTGTTTTGGATCATTATATTGATCAAGATAGCTAAGTCATTCACAGTTGATTAACATACTACATTGTTGTTACTATGTACAGTTTTCTCCTGCTTCTGCTCACTTCATTTTGCATCAATTCATATAACTTTTTTCCAGGATTCTGAAACCGTCCAATTCATCATTTTTATATCACAACAGTATTATTTCACAACCATATGATGCAACTTGTTCAGTTATTCCCAAATGATACAGATACCATCAAATTCTAATTCTTTGCCACAAAAAGGATTTGGTAGATGTACAAATTTTTCATTTCTTTTTTGAATTCTTTTGAATACAGACTTAATAGTAGTATTACAGGGTCAGAAATGTCCACTTTTATATCACTCTGAGCATAGTTCCAAATGGGTCTCCAGAATAAGTGGGTCAGTTGACAAATCCACTAACATTGCATTAGGAACTATTTTCCCAGATTACCTCCAGTATCTATAATTTTTTTCTGTAATATTAATCAATTTGATAGGTGTGAGATAATAGCTCAGAGTTCTTTCAATTTGCATTTATATAATCGATAGTGAGACTATTTTTTTTCATATTAATATAGATCTCTTCTTGCTCCATTCCGTTAGTAATATATAGAAATGCTGCAGATTTATGTGGATTTATTCTATATCTTTAAAATTTACCAAATCTATCAATAATAGTTTTTACCTAGTTTTTAGTTGATTTTCCAGGATCTTCCAAGTATACCATCATATTAAGTTCAAACAGTGAAAGTTTAGTTTCCTTATGGCCTATTTTTATATTTTCTTTTCTCTTCTTGTCTTATGGCTATAGCTAGCATTTCTAATACAATATCATATGATAGTGGTGATAATGAATTTTTGGCTTCACCTATCATCTTCTTGGTGAGGCTTTAAGTTTATACCACTCAGTAATAATATTTGCTCCTAGATTTGGATGCACACTACTAATTTAATTTTAATTTTAGTTTTTTAAGCTTTTTATTTTCAAAACACATATATGGATAATTTTTCAACATTGACACTTGCATAGCCTTGTGTTCTGAATTTTCTCCTCCTTTTCTCCATCCTCTCCCCTAGATGACAAGCAATCCAATATATGCTGAACAGGTTAAAATATAGGTTAAATCCAATTTATGTAAACATATTTACAAAATTCTCTTTTTGCACAAGAAAAATAAGATCAAAAAAAGAAAATGAGTAAGAAACAAAATGCAAGCAAACAACATTAAAAAGAGTGAGAATGTTATGCTGTGATCCACACTCAGTTCCCACAGTCCTCTCTCTGGGTGTAAATGGTTCTCTTCATCACAAGATCATTGGAACTGGCATCAATCATCTCACTGTTGAAAAGAGTGATATTCGTCAGAATTGATCTTCATATACCCTTGCTGTTGTCATGTACAATGATATCCTGGTTCTGATCATTTCACTTACTATCAGCTCATGTAAGTGTCTCCAGACCTTTCTGAAATAATACTGCTGAATTTTCTTATACAACAATAATTTTCCATTACAGTCATATGCCATAACTTATTCAGCAACTCTCCAAGTGATGAGCATCCACTCAGCTTCCAATTTCCTGTCACTATGAAAAGGGCTGCCACAAACATTTTTGCACATCACACTACTTATTTTAAACAAAATTCCATTAATTCCTATGCTTTTTAGGGTTTTTAATAGGAATGAAAACTTTATTTAGCCAGTTTTTTCCCTGCATCTATTAGCATAATTAGGGGCAGCTAGTTGGCACAGTGGATAGAGCACCAGCCCTGAAGTCAGGAGGGCCTGAGTTCAAATCTGGTTTCAAACACTTACCATTTCCTACCATTTCCTGGCTATGTGGCCCTGGGCAAGTCATTTAACCCCAATTGCCTCAGCACAAAAAAAAAAAAAAAAAAAAAGATAAAGATTTTTTTTTTGATTTTGTTATAGATAAGGTCAATTATGCTGATAGTTTTGCTAATTTTGAACCACTGCTTACGTACTGACATACAATCCCCCCAGTCTGAATGTATGAATTTTGTGATGCATTGCTTTAAATTCCTTGCTAGTATTTTTCAATAGCAGATTTCCTTTATAATTTCTTCTCCATTTCTATGCTCTCTTTATTCTGGGCTAACTTAATAATTTATTTTAATCTCATAATAATTAAATTGTCTCTTTTTAATGCATTTTCTGTTGTTTTTCCCAATGAGTTATTTTATATTTTCTTATACTTTTTGTCATTTTTCTGACTTTGTTTATTATTTTTCATATCTCATGGTGACAATAACATCCACTTGTAGAACGCTAAATCCTTAAAGATAAGAATTGAGCTATACAAGCTAATAACTTTATGAGAAGTCAAGAAATAATACAACAAAACAAATAAAAAATAAACTAGAAGATAATGTGAAATGTCATTTGAAAAAAAAAAAAAACTGACCTGGAAAATAGATCTCATTGGGATCACTTCAAAAGTATTGGGCAACTTGAAAGACATGTTAAAAAGAATGAAAAATTGGAAGAAAGGTGAAATACCTTAATGGAAAAACAGTCAACCTGAAAATAGATCCAGAAGAGACAATTTAAAAACTTTTGGCCTACAAGAAGTACATGACCAAAAAAAAAAAAAAAGAAAAAAGAAAGAATGGATACCATTCTTCAAGAGATGATTAAAGAAAACTGCCCTGATATTCTAGAAACAAAGTGGGAAATACATAGTGAAAGAATCCATTGTTACCTTTAGAAAGAAATCCCCCAAGAAAAACACCAAGAAACATTGTTGTGAAATTCCAGAACTATAATCTCTTTTTTATTCAGTGTTATTGTATGCACTTTATTACCATCCTATCCCAACTCTCCATCTGTCCTTTATTTTTTTTATAAAAAACTTTTTATTTACAGAACATATGAGTGATTTTTCTACATTGTCCTTTGCAAAAACTTTTTTCCCAAGCTTTTCCCCTCCTTCTGCCCACCCCCTACCTCAAGATGACAGGTAATCTAATACATGCTAAATATGATAAATTATATGACAATTCCAATACATGTATACATATATATACAGTTATCTTACTGCACAAGAAACATCAGATCTAGAAAGAGAAGAAGAAAAAAAACAACCTAAGAAGGAAAACAAAATGCATGGAAATATACACAGAAAGCGTTAAAATGTTGTGTTGTGGTGCGTACTCAGTTCCCACAGGCCTCTCTCTGGATGTATATGACTATCTTCATCGCTGACCAATAGGAACTGGTTTGAATAACATCATTGTTGAAGAGAACCATGTTCATCAGAATTGATCATCGTATAATCTTGTTGCTGTGTATAATGTTGTCCTGGTTCTGCTGATTTCACTCAGCATCAGTTCATGCAAGTCTCTCCAGGCCTCTCTAAAATCATCTTGCTGGTTGTTCCTTACAGAACAATAATATTCCATAACATTCATATACCATAATTTATTCAGCCATTCTCCAATTGATGGGCATCCTTTCAATTTCCAGTTTCTTGCCACTAGAAAAAGGGCTGCCACAAACATTTTTACACATGTATGTCCCTTTCCCTCCTTTAAAATCTCTTTGGGATATAGGCCCAGGAGAAACAATGCTGGGTCAAATGGTATGCACAGTTTGATAACTTTTTGAGCATAGCTCCAAATTGCTCTCCAGAATGGTTGGATCTGTTCACAGCTCCACCAACAATGTATCAGTGTCACAGTTTTCCCACATCCCCTCCAACAGTTATCATTATCATTTCCTGTCATTTTAGCCAATCTGACAGGTGTGTAGTGGAATCTCAGAGTTGTCTTAATTTGCATTTCTCTGATCAATAGTGATTTGGAGCACCTTTTCATGTGACCAGAAATACTTTCAATTTCTTCGTCTGAAAATTGTCTGTTCATATCTTTTGACCATTTATCAATTGGAGAATGGCATGAATTCTTATATATTTTAGTGAATTCTCAATATATTTTAGAAATGAGGCCTTTATCAGAACCATTGGATGTAAAAATATTTTCCCAGTTTACTGCTACCCTTCTAATCTTGTCTGCATTCATTTTGTTTGTACAAAAACTTTTTAACTTGAAATGGTTGAACTTATTTATTTTGTGATTAATGATGACCTCTAGTTCTTCTTTGGTCACAAATTCCTTCCCCCTCCACAGGTCTAAGAGGTAAACCATTCTACATTGTTCTAATTTGTGTATAATATCATTCTTTATGCCTAGATCATGAGTCCATTTTGATCTTATCTTAGTATATGGTGTTAGGTGTGGGTCAATGCCTAATTTCTTCCATATTAGTTTCCAATTATCCCAGCAGTTTTTGTCAAATAATGAGTTTTTATCCCCAAAACTGAGGTCTTTGGGTTTATCAAATGCTAGATTACTACTGTCATTGAGTATTTTGTCCTGTGAACCTAACCTATTCCACTGATCCACTACTCTATTTCTTATCCAGTACCAAATGGTTTTGGTGACCACTGCTTTATAATATAGTTTTAGATCTGGTACAGCTAGGCCACCCTCATTTGCATTTTTTTCATTAATT
>JAJPUD010019884.1:0-11432 GCA_023553655.1 Myrmecobius fasciatus
TTACCAGCTGTGTATTTCCCTCCATCCTATTTTCTCCCCCTTTTCTTCCCCATCTTTATCTCTCATCTTTCTCTATCTCTGTTTCTCTGTCCGAGAAAGCACACCTCTGTGGGCTTGTCTGCCCTTCTGTGTCTCTTTCTCTATCTATATCTCTCCCCCCGTTTCTTCCCCACCCTCATCTCTTTGTCTCTGCTATCTCTCTGTCTCTTTCCCTCCCCCTCCCCTTCTCCTCCTCTGACTCCCTCCTGATTACAGGCCCTTCCTCTCCCCTTCCAGGCACCCTGAGCTGATTTCTCCTCTCAGGCCTCTAACAGCAGACACCAGAATCCAGCTCAGCACCTCCTCACATGGGGACTCCCTCCTTCAGGGCAGACAACAAGGCACAGTCCTAGAGTTTCCTGGGGCTCTAAGGACTGCAGGGACCTTTCTTGGAAGAGCTCATGATGGATTTAAAAATCAAATAAGAGGAGGAAACAGTAAATACAGGGGGGAAATAGGATGAAGGGCAATGCACAGCTGGTAATCATAACCATGAATGTGAATGGGATGAACTCTCCCAAATGGAAGCAAACAGCAGTCTGGATTAAAAGCCAAACTCTACAATATACTGTTTACAAGAAACCATTTAAAGCAGAAAGATACATAGAGAGTGAAGGTAAAGGGCTGGAGCAAAAAAAGCAGGAGTAGCAAATCTGATCCCAGACAGAGCAAAAGCAAAAATAGATCCAATTCAAAGAGATAAGAAAGAAAAGTGCATCTTGTTAAAGGGTACCATCAACAATGAAGTGGTATTGATACTAAACACATATGCACTAAGCGGTAGAGCATTTCAATACTTAAGGAAATAAGTTAAGCTAGTGTTTGACAAACCCAAAGATCCCAGCTTTTGGGATAAGAACTCACTATTTGACAAAAACTGCTGGGAAAATTGGAAATTAGTATGGCAGAAAGTAGGCATTGACCCACCTAACATCCTATACCAAGATAAGGTTGAAATGGGTTTGCGATCTAGACATAAAGAGTGATATTATAAGCAAATTAGAAGAACAAAGGATAGTTTACCCCTCAGATCTGTGGAGGAGGAAGGAATTTGTGACCAAAGAAGAACTGAAGATCATTATTGATCACAAAATAGATAATTTTGAAAATAAGTTGTCAGTTACAGGAAGAAATAAACAGCAAAACTATAGTAGTGGGGTACCTCAACCTCTTCTGCTCAGAATTACATAAATCTAACCACAAAATAAACAAAAAAGAGGTTAATAGGATCCTAGAAAACTTAGATATGGTAGACTTCTGAAGAAAATTGAATGGGGAAAGAAAGGAATATACTTTTTGCTCATTGGAACATGGAGCAAATTGACCGCATATTAGGGCAAAAAAAAAAAACTCACAATCAAGTGTAAAAAGGCAGAAACAGTAACTGCATCCTTTTCAGATTATGGTGCAATAAAAATTACATTCAATAAAGGGTCAGGGATCGGCTAAAAAGCAACTGGGAATTCAATAATCTATTCCTAAAAAATGAGTGGGTCACACAACAAATCATAGAAACAACCAATAATTTCCTCCAAGAGAAGGACAATCATGAGACAGTATACCAAAGCCTATGGGATGCAGCCAAAGCAGTCCTTAGGGAAAGTGTATATCTCTAAATGTTTACATGAATAAAATACAGAAAAAGGAGATCAATGAATTGGGCGTGCAACTAAAAAAGCTAGAGAGAAAAGGGGGGCAGGGGCTTGCCCAGGGTGCCCTGGGAAGACTTGGAGCTATATTTTGCTGACTTTCAGGCCTTCTCTGGAGCCACACTAGCAGGCCTGTAGAAGTCCAGGCACTCAAATGTAAGTCCATTCACAATTCTCCACCAGGACATTCCCAGGTGCCTCTGGAAGTGAGCAGCAGACACAGGTGTGAACAAGTGGGGGGCCTGTGGGGTCCCCTTTGTGTAGAGCCACGGGCTCTTGCTTATAAATGAGCCCCAGATTTCTCAAGAGCCAAGTCACTGACTGATCTCTAATGGATGAGTGGTGGGGAGCACAGACCCACAAGAGACAAGGCAGTCTAGGGGAGGTCACCTGATGTTGGGGGGGGCAGGGAAAGAAATTACAAGCCAGAGCCCAGACAGGGAGACCCCAGGCCAGGAGAGAAAATTCCACCAAACAGCTGGGGCCCCGGGACCCACGTCTCCCCAGCTCCTGCTCCTTCCTCACCCAGAGCAATAAAGCATTGGACAACCTCGGCCAGATTCTCGCTGCTGAACTGCTGGAGGGCGGGGGCCTTGGAACAGACCTGCAGGGAGGAGGGAGAGGAGAGGAAGGGAGGAAGGGAGGCAGAGGAGGGGGCAGAGAAGGGGGAAGGAGGAGGGATTGTTTAAATGAATTCTGAATAAAATGGGGGACTAATGACAGGGTCCTTCAGCCCATCCCTCTCACTAACTGTGGTTTAAACATTCTGAACTTCAGTTTTATTAAGTCACCTCCAGAGGAGAAAATGATCTGAGGGTACTAATGGACTACAAGCTCCAGATGAGTTCACAGTGTGACAGGACAGCCCAAAGTTAATTATCTGCTTTGAGGGTCACTATGCCCAGAACAGAGGAAGAAATCATTCTACAGAACTCTGCCCAGATCCTAACGCGTTGGAGGCACCATTGCCCAAATGAAGAGGGACGGGACAGAATCAATGGCTCCTCTTTCACATCCCAGGCAGGACCATTAGATCCACAGCAGCCAGGCCTCCAGTCAATGGTCTGCTAGTAAATGTTTAACAACCAGCTCTTGCAGGGGTTACACTCTCAGCTTTCACAAGCCACTTAGAGCGGGCTCCATAGCCCAGCGCTAAGAGAATGAAAGTCATCTTTAAACCATCCTCAAAGCTCCTGATCCTCAAAGACTCATCAGACACTGAACCAGAGGCTGGCAGCCACCCTGGGCACTCCTCAGGGGTCCTCCCTGCTCCCTCCTGGCTCCTGGCCCAACACGCGGCCAGTGTCACCCCCTTACTTGGATGTGCAGCTCGGTAAAGATGGTGTGGAGCTGCATTTTGGGGACCGGCGTGTTGCTGGACACGGAGACTTCCAGGATCTGCCTCAGGATCTGCCAAAGAGAGACAGACATGGGCCGGGGGCTCCTCCCACCCACGGGCTGACCTTCCCATCCACAGCCTGGCAAGGGGGCTTGAGAAATAGTGGCTGATGAGCAGAGGCAGTGTGGTGCAGTGGGGAGAGCCACTAAAAATAGTCTACACGTTCCTAGAGGACTTTGCTGAATCTCCACACTGTCCCCCACCCCAAGACCCTGCCTCCCCTGGACCCCCAAAGGATGGACGCTCCCTGAGGGCAGGAATTATTTCCTTCCTCTCCGTATTCCCAGTCCCTGGATCAGAGGAGTTCAATGTCCTGCTCAGGATCACACAGCTACTAGGTGACTGAGGCAAGACTTGAACCCTGATTTCCCCGACTCCAGATCCCACATTTTGTCCTATCTGCTAAAAAAAAAACTCCTCGACTTCTGATCCCCACAAATTCACCCAGAAAAAATTGTCCCTGTCCCCACCCAGCCGTCCCTGGGGATGCCCTGTGGCTGCCCCAGCCTGGGGAGGAAACAGCCTGGACAATAACTCCTGCCCATCGTGTGTCCTGGGTCCACCCCAGACAACGAGCCAGAGTTTGGGGGCCCCTGAGCAGGAAGAGGCCCCGCAACTCACCTGAGTGATGAAGAGCGCCTCCACACTCCCCTGGTACTCCGCCAAGAGCAAGGGGATGTAGTCATACACCTGCTCCCGCAGCTCCTCGATGGGCAGGAGGAGGCTGAGCATGGGCCGAAGGGACTTGATCACAGCCAGCTTGACCTGTCCCCCCCCAAAAAAAAGACCTCCTAGGTCTCAGTCTCCTGTTCCTCAAACCCATGAAGGAAGAGGAGAAAGAGAAGAGGAAAAAAGGAAGAGGAGAGAGGAAGAAGGAGAAGGAAAAGAAGGAAGGAGGGAAGAAGGAGAGGGAAGGAAGGAGAGGAAAAGGAGAGGGGGAAGGAGAAGAAGGCAAAGGAGAGGGGGAAGGAAAGAATGAAGTGAAGGGGGAATGAAGAAGAGAAGAAAGGAGAAGGAAGAGAAGGAGAAGAGGAAAGAAGGAAGAGGAGAAAAGAAGAAGTAAAAAGAAGAGAAGGAAGAAAGGGGAGGAGGAGAAGAAGGCAAAGGAGAGGGGGAAGAAAAAGAGGAAAGAGAAAGTGAAGTGAAGGGGAAAGAAGAGGAGGAGGAAGAGAAGAAGGGAAAAGGGAAGGGAAGAAAAAGCGGGAGAAGAAGGAGAAAGAAGAGGAGGGGAGAGAGAAAGAGCAGAAGAAAGAGAAGGAGAAGGGGAGGAGGAGGAGAAAGCAGAGGGAAAAAAAGAGGAACGAGAATAAAAAAGGGAAAGAGAACAATGGGAAGAAGGAGAAAGAATATGGAAGAGAGGGAGAGGAGGAAGAGGAGGAGAGAAAGAAGAGAAGAAAAGAAAGGCAAGAAGGAAGCACAAGGAGATGGAGCCGGTCAGCCTCCCACAGAGGCCGGCACCCACCTCGGTGTTCTCACTCCGGAGCCACACGGTGACAAAATGGCGGTACATGGGCAGAAGCTTATTCATGAAGTGCTCTCCGGTCATGATGGGGTACACACTGTCCTCCCAGTGCTTTAAGTAAAACTGGATCGCTTCACAAAACGTTTCCATTGCTTCATGGGAAGCAAAGCAGAAGGAAGGCAGTCAGTGAGGAAGAAGGGGGGCAGCAGGCGGGCTCTCACTTGGGGGGGACTCCCCCCAGAACCTGCTGCAGCTCCAGGGGCTCTGGGAGAGCCATTCCTATCCGGGGGCCCGGCTGTCCTTCCCCACAAAGAGCTTTCTGGGGAGTAGGGAGGAGACACCAGGTAACCCAGAATGCCCTTCTCCGTGTCAGGCTGGCCTGCTGAAGTCCTCCTCAGCCTTCAAAACCCAGCTTATGTGCCGCCTCGGCCATGATGTCCACCCCGATTTCCCCAAAGGCGTGTGTCCTCCCTTCCTCTGATCTCGGAATTTTGTCTGGAGCTTTCACACACCACCCTTTGCTTCTGTTACTTGGGCATTTGTCTCATTTATGACAAAAGCCGACATTTATCTGCTCTCCCGTGCCCGACTCTGGGCTAAGCACTGTACAGTATTTTCTCATTTGGTCCCCACAACAGCCCTGGGAGGTGGGAGCTATCCTTATCCCCATTTTACAGAGGGGGAAACTGAGGCAAACGCAAGTTCAGTGGCTTGGTCACACAGCTAGCAAATGTTGGATTCAGATTTTGCCTCAGCTCTGCCCAACTCTAGACCCAGCTTGAGGGCAAACCTGACTCGTATCCCTTTGTACCCCCCGAGAATCTGGCAGAATGATAGATTCTCCGTGCCGGACGGATGATGCAGGGACAAAGTCACTGTCTTCCTTCCCCCCGCCCTTCCAGACCGGCCAGCGACACTCACCACTGCAGAACACCTGGCGCATCTTGGCCTCATTAGCCAGTCTCAGCATGGTGAAGATGGTGGCGAGGGTGATACCCATGTAGGGCATAAACTCGAATACTGTGAAGGAGGGACAGCGAGCAGGGGCAGTTGTCCCCACTGGCCAAGCCCTCCAGACCACTCAGTGACCTTTGGTTCTTCACTTGTGGTCACAGGATTGGGACAACAGAAAGGAGAAGGGGAAGGGGAGGGAGGGAGGGAGGAGAGATGGCGAGGAAAGGAAGAGAGAAAAGAGAGAGAAGGAGCGAGGGCAGGGAACAGGGAGAAGTGGAAGCGGGCAGGGCAGCGGGTCGACGGCCTTACCGTTGGCATTGGCCAGATTGGCCAAGGTGATGAGCACAAACTCGTCGGTCAGGATGAGCGGCTTGAGATGGTGCTGCAGCTCATACATGACAAGGTTAAAGTGGTTTCGGGACAGGGCCACTAACGTGTCACTAGCTGTCTCTGCCAGCAGGTAGTCCTCGATCTGCAAGAGAAGGGAAGGAGCCTAGAGAAAGACGCTGGCCTCCTGCCCCACTGCCCCAGCCAGACCAAAGGCCTTCCCTGGTCTGTTCCTCTTCTTCCTTCTCCTACTCTTCCTCCTCCTCTTCTTCCTCCCCCGGTCTTCCTCTACCTCTTATTCCTTCTCTCCTTCCTCCTTCTCGCCCTCTTCCTTCCCCCTCTTCTTTCTCCCCCACTTTCTCTTCTTTCTCTTCTTCCTCCTCCCACCTTTTCTTTTTTCTCCCTCTTTCTCCTCCTCTTCCTCTTTCTCCCCCCGGTCTTCCTCTTTTTCTTGTTCCTTCTCTTCTTCCTCCTTCTCACCCTATTCCTGCCCCTTTTTCTTTCTCCCCACTTTTTCTTCCTTCTCTTCTTCCTCTTCCTCCCACCTCTTCTTTTTCCTCCTTTTCCTCCTCTTCTTCCTTCATTTCTTGTCCTTCTCTCTAGTCTCACACTCTCTTCCAAATACCAGTTCTCTCTATGCTTTTTCAGAGAAGGATTCCCACCTTATAATTCCACACACACACACACACACACACACACACACACACACACACACACCCAGCATGATATTATGGAAAGACCACTGGTTCAGAAGTCAAGAACCTAGGTTCAAATCCTACCTCTGATGCCATTGTGGGTGTTACCTTCCCCCATTAGAATGGAAGCTTCTTGGGTGCATGACAAATATAAAGAATAAAACACTAGAAGGAAAAACCAGAATGAAATCACAAGAACCACAGCCCCAGAATTGAAATAGGATCTGAAATCCTCAAGACGCTTCCATGGGCGCAATAAGTTAACTGAGAAAAATAGTGGAAGATGAGAGCACCTGCAGAGATAGAATCAGTAAGAAGGAAGAACAAGATGGCCGGGAGTTTCAGCACTTAGATCAGTGGATGGAGCAACTCAACAAAATGCTGGATTCACGGAGGGATGGAATTGTTCTGATGGAGGACCAAAGAAAAAGCAGAATCAGACGAACCAAGGCGACAATGAAATGGAGGAATCGGTGCCATGGGGAGAGGATTGAAGGCGGTTCTAAATGAAGGGATACCAATAGAAGTGCGTGCTAAGTTCAGCTTGACACATATATTGTCATCAAACTCTAATTGAATGAGAGAGACGTGGGATTGCAAATGGCCAGGAAGAAATACGTCGGGTATTTTAAACTACAAGTCCAAATCACACAAGACTTCTCATCCACAGAAGAATAAAAGGAGATCTGGGAATAGTACATATTATAAATCAAGAAAAATAGGATCATGTTCCAAACCTTTTGCCTAGCAAAACATAGCATGTCTTTATAAAAGAAAAATAAATAAATAAATAAATAAATAAACATAGGAATTCCAGACAGTCCTAAAGAGGAAGTCTAATCCAACCAAAGCCTTTGATATATAACTCAACCACGAAACAGAGGTCAATAAATAAAGTGATTCAGAATCAATGCATGAATGAGTTTTGATTCTACAGTCTACTGTGAGCAGATCTTGCTACTGTCACTTTGATGTAACGTGATCATCTTGGAAAAGACAGCTGAAAATCGAATCCCCATGAAGGATAGACGAAAACAAACAAGTAAACTTGGGGAAGAGGGAATGGTCATATCACCATGAGAGTGGACCTTACAAAACAAAAAACCAGCTGGGTCTAGAGTTGGGCAGAACTGAGGCAAAATCTGAGTCCGACATTTGCTAGCTGTGTGACCAAGCCACTGAACTTGCGTTTGCCTCAGTTTCCCCCTCTGTAAAATGGGGATAATGATAGCACCCACCTCCCAGAGCTGTTTTGGGGACCAAGGTAGGGGGAGGAAAAGGCCAGAGTAAACAGTGGCAAACTAGCAGTCCTGTGTGGGACCATGAGAAGAATAAGAAAAGCTCTGAAAAATCTTCAGTAATAGCAGAAACTTGAGAATTATTTAATGAATTAAACTGGAGAGAATTTAGGACTACATGTGTAGACGGAATGGTAAGGTTCACATCACTGAAATAAAATGCTTCCATACTTATCAATTTATTTAAAAATATGTGTAAAAATAATTAATATTTATAGGGTCTAGTGGACGAGGGGGGAAGTGGGACACTATCATGCTGAATAAATGAAAAGTACTTCTTTATGAAAAGGGAAAGAATTTCAAAAGGGGTTTAAAAAGAGAATCCAACAATGCGGGATCTATAAGAAATATACCTGAGATATCAAGGTACCTAAAGGTTTAGAGCAGTGGCCAGCAAAATCAGACTGTACAGGATGATCCCTGAGTTCCAATTTGATCTAGAAATCACCTGTTTGTTAGTGTTCTCTATGTTCTACTGTATTTTTATTGATTTTGTGAAACATTTTTCAGAAAAGTGGCCACGATAGAGCAATAGTCCTGGGGTCAGGAAAACCTGAGTTCAAATCCACCTTCAGACACTTCCTAGTTGTGTGACTCTGGGCAAGCCACTTAACCCCATTTGTGCCAAAAAGCGTTTTTTTTTCTCCCCATTACATTTTAATGTGGTTCAGCCTGTGCTAGGCCTTGTCCAGGATAAAGGAAGGAAGACGCTTTTTCCCCATTTTTAGAATGAAAGTTTCGGTTGATCCTTGCAAGTTAGAAGCTATACATGATTCCAGACAAGACTGAACTCAAAGGGGAAAGCATCGAGACAACTAAATGGGGAAGCTGTAGCAGCCTAGAGAAATCAGAAAGATACGTACTGTCCAACTACACATGCACAAATGCATGTGTATGTAGATATGTAGATATATGTAGAGAGATAGAGAGAGAGAGATACATATCTCTACATATGGATGTGTGTATATAACTATATATGCACAAATATGTAGATATGTGTAGATATATGTATATATATATGTGTGTGTGTATAGAGAGAGCTACATATACATATCTCTATCTACATGTGTATGTGTGTATATAACTACCCATGCACAAATACATATGTGTAATCTATAAATATAACTATATATATATATATGTGTGTGTGGAGAGATATAGCTGTAGATATAGAGAGACATACATACACACGTATCTCTACGTACGGATGGGTGTGTGTAGTTAAAGTGATTCCTTTGGCCCGTGAGCCCCCACTGAAGAAACCCCCTGCCCCGGCAGAGCCCCCGCGAGACTCTCTTGGGGGCCGCGAGTGGTCAGGGCGTCCGTGCTGAATGGAACGGCCACCGGCCTCTCGACGGGAGGCTTGACCGAAGGCTCACGCGCCCCAAGGAGGCGGGAGCCCACGCAAAGGGACGCGGGCCCGGCGGGGGGAGAGGCAGCGATGGCCGCCCTTCTGGGACCGTCCCCAGCATCGGCCGGCCCCCGGACACCGGACGCCGCTTCGGCGGCCCGGCCTGACGGAGCGGGCAGGAGGTGCCCGAGGCCCTTGCCGGGCCGCCTGCAGCCGCTTTAGTTTCCCCAGAGGCTCCGGCCCAGCTTGTCGGGCCCCCACCCACCTCCTGGATCTCCCGCATTTCCCGGGAGGCGAGGTTCACCAGCGTCTGCACACACTCCTCGTCCAGCTCGCCCTCCTGCTGGATGATGCCCTGGAGGATGGTGTAGATGCTGACCTTGCGCTTGATGGAGATCTGGGGGGGAAGCAGAGGGCCTGGGAGCAGGGCCGGAGGGAGCCCCCACGGCTGTCCTCGCGGCCCTGACCTCCATGGCCGCCCCCACCCCCAGCCTGGGGGCCGCCCTCCCTGGGCCTGTTTGTCCTCCCCATGAGAAGACATGTTCCTGAGGGTCGGGGCCCTCTCCCTCTCCGGTGGGCAGTCCCAGAGCTTGGCACACAGCCCGGGGGCCTGTACCACAGGCCTTTCTCCCCCTGGGGAGTCCGTTCATTGCTAGGACCAAGCCGTGATAAGAACGGGGGGCCCTGTGTGTGAGGGTAAGAACGTGGGCCCCCCCACATACACACACACAAAATAGTGGCTGAAAGTCTGCGGAGCCCTTTCTATTCCCGTCCACTCCGCGTTGGAGGCAGGCGGGCTGAGTGACCTGCCCGGCGGGGCCCCAGGTCTGAGCCCTTCGGGCAGGGGGTCCTCCTGGGGGGGGGCGGGACCACCCTACCTCCTCCACCTGCAGGCTGTTGATGAGCGCGGTCATGACCTCGGAGGGCTCGGCGTTGGCTTTCTGGATGATGATCATGCTGGCCAAAGCCTTGCGCATCTTGGAGCCGTGCCCCTCCTGGCTGCTCATCCCGCTGCTCTCCTGGTCGTCCTCATCCACGATGTTCAGGAGGTTGGTGACTTGCTGGTAAACCCCTGAAAGAGCCAAGCGATGGATGCCAGGCCGGAGGGGGCGGCAATGCGGCCGGGGCCCCAACTTTCACTTATAATGAGCACTTATTAAACACCTGTCCTATACCAGGCATGAGCCAGGAGTTCCTAACCTGGGGTCCATGAACATCTTAAAACAGTATCTTGACAAGTGTATTCCATGGTAGTTGGTTTTCTCTGTGTTTGGGGTGTTTGTGTGTGTGTGTGTTTGTGTGCGTGTTTGTGTGCGTGTTTGTGTGTGTGTGTGTGTTTGTGTGCGTGTTTGTGTGTTTCGAGGGTATTTAAAACCGTAATTCTAAGGAGTCCGTGGCTTCTCCAGACAGGGGGGCTGTGACCCCACCAGAGCTGAAGAGTTCCTTGTATCATTGCTATGATGAGGCAGGCCCCCTAAAAGTGTCTGGGGGATCCCCAGAGGTCTCTGGGCAGCTCTGAGGACCAGCGATCAAGGCCCCTACACAATGAATCATGGGCTCTTTGAGGGTGACCACTGTGCTTCCCCTCAGTGTTGTGTCCCCCTTAGCATGGTGCCTGAAACAGCAGGTGCTTAATAAATGCTCACTGATTGATCGCTCCTACTGATGGAGGAGAATGGGAAGGAAGCTGTGATCAGAGGCCAGTGTCACAGTTTGAATCCAGGCCCCCTGCGCCCATCATCAGGCTGTCCTTTCTTCTCTCTGCTAAGGGTGGCTGGTGAGCCCAGAGCATGTGGGAGTCACAGAGGGAGAGGAGAAGAGGCAGGAAGGGATGGAGACCCTCTCCTCTGGGGGACCAGCGGCCTGTGCCCAGCATGGGGCCGGGCCAATGACCGGCCAGCCAGGACAAGGGGACCTTCTCTGTGAGCCCCTGACCAGGACGAGTAGGGGGCTGCAGAGTCCAGAGGTGCCCCAGGATGGATGAAGCTGAGCCTCCCTCACCTCCTCGGTCTCATGGCCCCCTCCAGCCCTGGCAAGGCCCTGAAATCCCCCCAAAATTCTGCACCTCCAGATGAAGATGGGCCAGGCAGGTCGGAGGCCAGCGCCGGGTGGGAGAGGTGCAGCCTGGCGGGAACTAGAGCCTTCTTCTCCATGCCCCCAACGTCCTTTTCTTCAGAACACACACTGCCTTGGTAATGCTTCGCCCTGGAGAAGAAAGGAAAGAAGGGAGGAAGAAAGGGAGGAAGGAAGGAAGGAAG
>JAJPUD010019884.1:16532-25701 GCA_023553655.1 Myrmecobius fasciatus
GGGGAGTAAAGACCAGAGGAAACCTTCAGGTGGGATGTGGAGACTCGCAGTGGTTTACAAGGGGACGATTTGTGTCAACCAATGCCACAAAAGCGGGTCCTCCTCCAGGAGTCTCCCGAAAAGCAGAGCCCCTGAGGGACCTGACCAGCCTCCTCATAAATAAATAAGGGCATTGGGCTTGATGGTTTATAAGACACCCCCCCCCTGGATCCTGCTCCATCATCTTCTGATAATGGATAAAGACTGGGAAGGTGGACTCATCAAATCTGCAGAGGCCCCAAAGCTTGGAGAGATGGAGGATGAGCAATGGGGGGTCCAGGCCCAGACAGGTGAGAGCCCGGGGCCGACTTCCATGCAAGGAAAGGAGAAAGGACCACAGCAATTGTCCTGCCGGGAGCTGTCCTGCAGGCTTGATATGAGCCAGCTGCAGGCCACGGCGAGCGGAAAACCAAAAAGCAAGCTCACATCATCTCGGGTGCTTTCAGCAAGAGGGAGGAGTGATAATGCTGCTGCCCTCTGCCCTCCTCGGCCTTTTCTGGAGGACTAAGTTCGGGTCTGGACACCGTGATCACACCAAAGCGTGAGCTCGGGCACCACCTTCGAGCCTCCCTTGTGGCAGAGGTGAGGGCCTCCTAGGAGAGCGATGCTGACCGTGCCGGAGAACACGTTGGGTGATTTGGTTAAATTTGCTCGAAGGCCTGGGGCTTGTGGCCCTGTCTTGTTTTATTCTTCTTGTTATAACCATGTTCCTCCTTGTCCTTTCTATTAATTAATACATTGATACAGAACATCTCTGAGTCACTATAATAGGAGACGAGTATGAAAAATCCTACAATTTTAATCTGTATTTGTTGTCGAATTATAATATGGGGATGATACCCTCCTAAGAGAAAAGGTGTGCTTGATGAAGTAATGAAACAAAGATGTAATGTAAAAGTTTTCTAATTACATAGAGTAGTAAATTTCAAGAAAACAACAGGATTACACTATTTTTTCTAAAAACTATATTTATATCTAAATATATTTAACTTCCAAATGTATCTGGCGTGAAAATTCAGGCTTTGAGTATAAGTTCTCAAAATTGAATTTAAGAATTTAACAGATAAAATTTAATTGGTAATTGTAAAGAAAGTGACATTTTTTCCATTTTAAAGATAAAAGGGTTCATTTTACAAGTCAATTCTCGTGAATTTTTTTAAGATTCTTATAGCAGGATCGTAAATCTAAAAACAACAGGTGGTATATAAAAACAGATTCTTCAAAATCACCAGTGAATGATGGTTTCCTAATTTCATGTCCCTATCACATCTCTATTGTGAAAAGGATTAGTTCCATAAGGCGCAAACTGGTTTTCAGCACATGAACCAGTTATTAGAAAATCAACTTTAAGAGACTGAACTCAGTTGTATTGTCCTGTTGCTGGTAGATTTTAGAATTATCTAGAAGTGATCCAGAATCAGAATTGCCCTGAATGTCCAAGAGAAAATGCTTCCAAAGCCTTCACAATCATATCTGGGATGCAAGACAAGATGAGATGATTAAATGGATGTTGGGAGCTAGAGGCTACAAGGAGATTTGAGGTTATCTCATATTAACGATCATCATTATATTGCTTTGGCCTTTTGATCCATGGCATTTGTGTTTGCTAAAGTTTTTTTGACTCTCTCAGGGACATGTAAATCTCCCTTCTCAGAAGTAATCCATGGTGAGTCTTCTAAGCAGTTTGATCTGTAACCTGACTTAGGTGATTCTAATTATAAATATGGGGAAAAAACCTCATAGATTTGGTTTTTAGATAAATGATCCATGAGGGAATTGGACTGCTCTCCTTCATGAATCAAAAAGGAGAATTGGGGGAATTAGAATGGCAAGTGATAGTGGGAATTGGGTACATCACACTGACTCTGTCTTGTGATTCAATTCTGGAACTAGCTCGATTTCATTTCTATTCAATTATGAATCTGGTCCAATTTATATTTTGTGAGAAAACTTTATTCAATTGTGGAAGCGGACATAAAAATTTATTGCATTGTTTGCACCAAGCCCTGCATGGCTGGGAAGCTGAACCACCTTAGAGACCCCTAACTAAGGACCTTGGTTACGGCTGACCAAAACCCCGGTCAGAGCCAAAGAGTGACACAAAAAGTTTTCTCACATTTATACAATAAGCAAATTATCTCTCTTATTTGAAAACTGATCCCCTATTGGTCGATGGATTTTTTTTTATGTTCCTTTAATCCAATACAGACACTTGTGGGGAGGAGACTTCTCGTTTCCTGATTTCAGGGAATTGCACCTGTTTATATTCCTCCTCCCATCTTGTACAGTTCCTAATCTTTCCTCCAGTTAGAAATCAGACTGTCTGATTTTCTGTCCTGGTTAATTGTTTTTTCCTTTAATTCACGGGTCTCGTTTGATCATTTTCGATGCATAGAAATTTTCCTCCCCTGAGTCTGGGGTCCAGCAACAAAGCTGAGGGGGCCCATGTTGGTCAATTAACATGCTTTGCTCAATAAATCAATGTGCTCAGAAGCTCAAACTTTTGTTCCCGCGATCATTTCCGTTTCACTCATCACATTTCTAAGAGATGTCTGTCTAGAGGAAAGAGGCATTCTGGGAAATGAAGGAACACAAATTAAGAGCGGGTGTTGAACCCAAGAAATCACACGTAGGGCCAGGTCCTAATTAGTGCAACTGAGGATTGCCTGAAATGGTCACTTGTGCTCAAAGTGGGATTATTCTGCATAGAGAGTTCCCTGAAGAGGAAAGGCCCTCCTCGATACAGGTCAGCACCTCTACAACTTATAGACTCCAAATCGTTGCCTAGACACTGTCTAGGGCCACATCACTAGTATGAGTCAAAATAAGGACCTGAACTCAGAACCAACATAAAAGAAAGTGATTTTTGGAATTGCAGCTCCCATTAGAACACAGACTTTCGCAGCAGATGCCCTGAAAGGTCACCGGTTTGGAACCACTTTTGCTTGTCCATTGAGTGGCCTGCTTGGCCACCTGAAACACAAAAGCCCTGGCAAGTAGTTAGCTGTGAATCTGGGCTCTGCACTGGATAAGGGCGGGCATTTATTCATCCGCCTTTGTTTTCTGTTTGCTGCCTTCTCAGAGAGCAGGCGAGTCCTTTGGACTCCTCCTGTCACTTTGGACCGGGTTTAGAGTCCTGCAGTATGGCCTGGAAAGAAGCCTCCAAGTCCAGCCTCTGCTTGTAGGTCACCGCAATATTGTGGGTCCCAATGTGTAAAACGATATGGAGGGCTGGGGGTCCCGAGCCCTCCTTGGGGTCAAGGCTTTCCTCAGAGCCAAAGACCTCGGCCTAAAGCCATATTCCCATGGGCTCAGGGAGGGGGAAGCATCCTCAAGGGCAGGAAGATAAACAAGCAGACAAATGAAGGTTTTAAAGGCTTCCATAAGGAAGCACCCAGGGTCTCCGGAGCTCTCCACCAAAGTCTCACTCTGCTTGCCCAGAGACCAAAGTTGGGCCCCTAATCAGCCCACCCTGGGGTGAGGTGAGACCCCTGCCTCCCCCCACCACCCGACACCTCAATACAACAGTCTGGGCTGATTTGTGAAATGCAGGGGGCTGACTCCCCCCACTCACGGGCTGGCTCCCATTAGGGAGGGCTTGGGGCCCCTAACCCTCACGCCTCTGGGCCCGCTTCCTCCTCAGGGAAGGGCAGCTTTTGTGCTGACTGACTAGCAGAGGGCCTCGGAGTTCCAAGGCCCGTGGGTGCATCGGGCCCGGCTGACCGCTGTCCGATTCGGACCAGAGCTTTCTTCCTGCTGCCTTCCCGTGCGCTCCCCCCATCCGCCCCAGAAAGCACCCCCGGACAGCCTCCTTCTCCAGGCCCCCCACTGACCTCGCCAGGCCTTTTTGTGTGAATTGCCTCCAGCCCGGCCGTAGGCTTTTGCG
The DNA here is from genome assembly GCA_023553655.1 of Myrmecobius fasciatus. Classification (NCBI taxonomy): domain Eukaryota; kingdom Metazoa; phylum Chordata; class Mammalia; order Dasyuromorphia; family Myrmecobiidae; genus Myrmecobius; species Myrmecobius fasciatus. Next base: position 20,458 of record JAJPUD010019884.1, read on the forward strand.
CTCCAGGTCATTGTCCACTTTCAGCTTCCACCTGTGGTGCGGTTTCTTCTCCCCCATTATCCGCTGAAAGGTCTGCTCCCATAGGTCCATGTTCTTGATCATTCTGTTGCACTCTAGGGGTGATTGCACACAGATTTCTGCCCCGAAGGAGAGCCCGCCCGGGCAGGAGAGGGGGCTTTTGGCCCACAGAAGTCAGCTGTACAGGGGCTGGGGGCCCATAAACACCGGAGACGCTTCCCCGTACAGGGCACGGTTGTACAGACTGGAGAGTCATAAACAGCACAAAGCAGCTGGTCTCCTCCCTCGGAGCCTCGAAAAGAGATAAGCTAATCTCGGCGGTCCCTCAGCCCGGGGTCCAAAGTTTCATGTGGCTGCAGGAGTGCGGGCCCAGCAGAACCAAAGGACTTGCTCTCCCACTGCCTGGCTCGTCACACCCTGCCATGGTGCCTGAGGGCCCACTAAGAAGCAGCCCACCTGCAATATGGAGGCTGTCCTCAAGCAGCCAAGGAGGGGCCCCGCCACCTCTAGAAGTTCCCTCTGGTGGGGGCTCCCGGTCATTCTGGAGGGATGGACACGGCACAAGGGCCGGCAGGCACGATGGTCAGAGAAGGGCTTCCATGGGGGTCCTCGCCCGGCCCGCTGGCGCCATGTTTCCCAGCCCTGTGGACTCCGTGTCTGTAGTGAAGCCTACGGCTGAGGTTTGACTCAGGCAGCTCCCAGCCTCCCCTGCAGATGTGGGATCTCCTGCAGGGAGATGATGGTGAAACTCCAAAGGGACGAAAGAGGGCCCAGTGCGAGCCTAGGATGTATTCACAGTCGGGGGCAAGCGACGGATGATGAGCCAGCCAAAGGAGACGTCCAAGAACCGGCAAAGAAAGGGGGAAGGGTGGGCATTTAGAGAGGGACTGGGAGCCAGGCACTGGGCCAAGCCCTGCAGTTATTCTCGCGATGCTCACCACAGCCCTGAGGGACCGATGCTGCTATTCACCGCGGAGGGAAATGAGACACTCGGGCCTGACTTCAAGTCCAGCCTCAGACACTGTCCCACTGGGCCGGTCACTGCACCGCGTGTGCCTCGGTTTCCACAATGGTAAAATGAGCTGGAGAAGGAAACGACCAACCACTCCAGTATTTCTGCCAAGAAAGCCCCACAGGGAGCCACGAGGAGCCGGACACAGCTGAAAAATGGCTCAAGGGCAAGAAGGGCTCTGAGCTGCCTCGGCCTGCGGAAGAAGGGAGCCCCTCAAAAGTCTCAGCTGTGCAGAGAAGTTGAGAAGGAAATACTGAGAAAAGGCCATCCCCCCTGGGTAATTAAGAGACTACCAGTAACTTTGGAGGCAGCAGGTCCAGAAGACTAAGAAAGCCAGAAGCCAGCTTGCAGAGCCAGCTGTCCCAACCATCATGGCACATGAGTGTGGGAGGATCCCAGTGAAGATGGGCAGGAACAACAGTATTGTCCCTATTTTGCAGATAAGCACACGGAGGTACAGAGAGGCTGTGCTACTGCCTCATGAGCTGGCACCAGAGCCCCGATCTCTTACTCCTCCTCCAAGGTCCTTTGCTGAATCCCAATGATCTGGCCCCAGGCCAAGTCTCTGAAAATGCAGAACCCGCACCCCAGCTTGCTGTCAGTGAGGTCATTCACACACACACACACACACACACACACACACACCCCAAATGCATGAAACAGGGTTTAATTCAGGCTGCATTGTTGGTGGAGTTGTGAACTGATTCGGTCATTCTGGAGAGCAGTTTGGAACTGTACCCAAAAGGCCATCAAACTGTGCATACCCTTTGACCCAGCAGCGTTTCTATTGGGCCTATATCCCAAAGAGATCTTCTGGGTGTAAAATATCAGGGCAGTTTTCTTTTATGATTTCCTGGAAGATAGTGTCCAGGTTCTTTTTTTCATCATGGCTTTCAGGAAGCCCTATAATCCTTAGATTGTCTCTCCTAGATCTATTTTCCAGGTCAGTTGTTTTTCCTAGGAGATATTTCATGTTTTTCTCTGTCTTTTCATTTTTTTGTTTTTGTTCAACTGATTCTTGAAGTCTTGATGTGTCATTCATTTCCAATTGTTCGATTCTAATTTTTAATGTCTTATTTTCTTCAGTTACTGTTTTTAGTTCCTTTTGCAATTGACCAATTACATGTTTTTGTTCATCGCATTCTTTTTCCATTTTTTCTATTTTATTTTGCAGTGATCTCATTTCGTTTCCCCATGTTTCTTCTAACTCTCTTTTAAGATTTTTTATGCAATCTTCAAAGAAAGCCTTGTGACATGGAGTCCAGTTTGTGTCTCTCTTTGGGGCTTTTTCTGGAGTTGCTTTACCTTTAGGGGTCTCAGGATTTGAGGTCTGTTCTTCCCTCTCTCCATAAAAGTTGTCTATGGTGAGAGCTCTTTTTGGTTTTTTATTCATTTTTTTTAAAGGTGTGAGGTCTGTTTAGGGCAAAGGTGGGACAGCAGCTTTAATTTGCCCTGGGGCAGTTCTGCTGATTGAGTTATTTCAGGAACTGGGCAGCTCCGATGATTGAATTATTTCTGGTGCTTATCAGTCCTGTTGTTTGATTGATTGCTTTAAGGTGCTGTGTAATGGCAGCTAGTTCCGATGCTCATCAGGGGTTCAGTGGTTCACAATCTATCCCCCTCAAAAGGCAGACCCTCCAAACCACCTGCCCACAATCAGGACAAATTGTTCCAAGAGGCTCGCAGAAGACTCCCAGGTGTGTGAAAAGCACAACGCTCCCACTCCTGTTCCGACTCCTGTTCCAGCTCCCTGTTCCAGCTCCCTGCCCCGGTCTCCCTGCGCTGCAGTCTGAGTTCAGTAGGCCACCCCCTGCCCCATTAAAACAGACCTGTTTTGAGGTTCTTCCAGAGTATCTTCTTCTAGAATCGTGTTGTTCTCCAGATATTGTGGATTTTTTTGCTTCAGAATCAGTCTAGAGGCTTCATATGTTGTTGGTTTGAGGGGAGGTTAGAGGAGGTTACAGAGACTCCTGTCTGATCTCCGCCACCATGGCTCCACCCCCCCCCAAAGAGATCTTAAAGGAGGGAAAGGGCCCCCCATGGGCAAGAATGTTTGTGGCAGCCCTTTTTGTAGTGGCTAGAAACTGGAAACTGAATGGATGCCCATCAGTTGGAGAGTGGCTGAATAAATTATGGTATATGGATGTTATGGAATATTAGACTATATGAGGATCAATTCTGATGGTCATGGCTCTCATCAGCAATGGGTGATTCAGTCAGTTCAATAGATTTGGGCTGGAAAATGTCAGTCACCGCCAGAGAGAGAACTAGGAGCCTGAGTGTGGATCAAAGCCCAGTATTTTCCCTCCTGTTGTTGTTGTGTTGTTTATTTCCTTGCTTTTTTTCCCTTTCTCTCGCCTTTTCCCCCTTTTGATCTGATTTTTCTCGTGCAGCATGAATTAGAAGAACTGCATATGTTTAGCCCATATTGGATTGCTTGCTGTCTGGGGAGCGAAAGAAAATTTTGGAACACAAGATTTTGCAGAGGTGGATGTTGGAGACCATCTCTGCATATGTTTAGAAAAATAAAATGCTGTTTAAAAAATTAAATCAGGCTCCTGAGCTGTCCTAGGAAACAAAGCAGATTGTGGGTCAGGGGAAACAGGAGGCCCAGAGAGTGATACCCCCACCACCAGCCTCCCAGCAGTCTGAGGCAGGTCCAGGACTGTCTGAAAGGCCCCCTGCCTAAATGTGAGCAAGACCGTGGAGGGGTGAGCAGCTAGGCAGGGGAGGGGAGAATGGGGAAAGTGAGAAAGCTCATGGAAAAGGAAGGTTTTCTATTCTGCAAACTGTGAGAAAGTGGTTAGATTTCAAGCAGAAAAAAAAACAATCGTGAAGACTATGAAGAGGCCCCTGATCCTGCAAGGAAGTCCCATCGGACTCTGGCCCAGAGAATTCAGTGCAGTGGTTAAAGTCTTGACTCTGGGACAAGAAAGCCTGGGTTCAAGTTCTGCCTGACCTTAGGCAACTAACTTCAACTCTAGGAGACTCAAATTGCTCCTTCTCCTCTAAAATTAAAAAATAAATAAAAAATATCAAGTGGAGTGAGGGGGCTCTGGGGTCCCTACGCAATGATCCTGTTGCTTTAAATGCCATGGGCCTCAGTTTCCCCATCAGAAGGGGCGAAATGGCCCCTGAGGGTCTGATCAGCTCTAGAGCTATGATTCGATGATCTCGGGCCTGCTGATCCCCGCTTCTGCCCATCAAAGGACTGCTTTCAGACACATTCGTAAGGAGGGTTCTCATTATCAGTCACTCAGCTCTGGCTGAGTACAAGGTTTCTCCCTGCTGAGTCAAAACGAGAGAAGCCAGCCCAGTTCTTCTCCCCTCATTCACAAGGCGTCACCGAGAGCTAAGCGGGGACAGAAGGTCACCAGGAAAATTCTCTATTTTTGTCCTGAGGACGGGGAGGAAAGGGGAGAGAGAAAGAATGGAAAAAAGAAACAGAGACGCAGAAAGGGAGGCAGAGGAGATGGAGCTAGACAGAGAGAAGATGGAGACAGAAAGAGACCCAGAGAAACAGAGACAGAGAGGGAGATAGAGAGAGAGAGAAGATGGAGAGAGACAAAGAGACCCAGAGAAACAGAGACACAGAGAGGGAGATAGAGAAGATGGAGAGAGACAAAGAGACCCAGAGAAACAGAGACACAGAGAGGGAGATAGAGAAGATGGAGAGAGACAAAGAGACCCAGAGAAACAGAGACAGAGAGACTCAGAGAGGGAGATAGAGAAGACAGAGAGAAAAGATGGAGAGAGACACAGAGAGATAGAGAAGATGGAGAGAGAGAGACAAACACAGAGAAGGAAGGAGGAAAGGAGGAACGAAGGGATGGGAGGAGGAGATGGGATGGAGGGAGGGAGGGAGAGAGATGGAGGGAGAGAGAGAGAGGAAGAGGAAGAGGGAAGGAGGGGGAGAGACACAAACAGAAAGACAAAGAGAGAAGTAAAGAGACAGACAGGACGGAGAGGGAAAGCCAGAGGGAAGGAGGGAGGGAGGAGGGAGAGACCGAGACAGAGAGATGGGTCTAGCCTGGAAACGGGACAGCAGGACGAGCCCCGGGTGGGTCAACCAAGCAGTGCCCGGGAGCTCGGCCCCGCCCGGAAATGCCAGCGGACCCACTCCTCATTGTGTCAGGGGCCTGTCCCAGAAACAGGGGGAAGGGGGGCAGCCTCGGAGCTTCTGCCTCTCCCGACCCCCGAATTTTACAGGTGGG